>BQNB010006162.1:0-98729 GCA_026074375.1 Tanacetum coccineum | reverse complement strand
GTTAACTGTATGAACCAAACGCGATCCATATCCGCTGCGTACTTGTAGTGTTAATGGTTAACTGATTATCAAATCCCAACATCTTTAAGAGGCATAACATCTGTGTTTCCCACAGATTATACTTATTCTTACCGCTCAGCTTCACAGTAACAAAATTTGGGGCAATAACATGTGAAGGGTATGGGTATGCTTCACCAACTTCCACTATGAAACTTGGATTCGAAGTTGAAGCTGCTTTCATCATCTTTATCTTAATTTAAGTTTGCATCTTTTTTACTTTCTTTGTGTCAATCCTCCTTCCACCTTCTTACATATTTATACTAAAAGCCACTTTAGGATTCGATCGGAGATTGCAACTAATCTCTACTTAAAATAATACAATTTGTGTTGTCATTTAATTGGCTGTTATGCCTAAGCATTTGTTAATTAGCTGTTATTAGCCGAATGGATATATTAGCCCAAGTAGCCGAATTGATATACTAGCCCAAGTCTGTCTTATTGTTCATTTTCTAACAGTGTTTTTGCACTGTTCATCGGCCTGGCCCAGTAGGAAAAAAATCAGTGGCCCAATATGGAAAAAAAAGCCCACTGTTGGCCCAAAATAAAATAAAAAATTACAAAACGTGCCCTCAACTTTTAACTATTTACGACTTCTACTGATTCATTCAGATTAAAAAACACCCGCGGAAAGATCTTCGAATTGCGAACAAAACGAGCACAATATTTTAATGCTTCTGACATACGTACGATTTTATAAAAAATGTTTAATTTATATATATATATATATATATATATATATATATATATATATATATATATTGGGATCCAGTGAGAAGTAAATTAAAATAAGAAGTGTGAGAAGTGACTAAAAACACACACATTTGAGATGCAACGGATTTGTATTAGATACTTTTTATTCATTTAGATTGGATCATTTTGGAGTTTTCGAACGTAATTTAATGCGTATAGATGTGCAAAATTGTTTTTTTATGATTTTGGTACACGCAGGAGGAACAAAAAAATAGAGAAAAAATGAAAAATGCATCTAATTTACGTATATGCATCTAATTAAAAGCTAGAAAATCACAATTATAATGCGTTATTAATACATATAAAGATTATAGAGATGATCTAATTTAAGTCGGGGAATCCTTGAAGGGACATTGCTATAAGGTTTTGAGCTGGTTGGGAATTGGATTCAACGCAAAACTTGAAACTCATATGCAGTATGGAAAGTATTGGCTTGGTTTTTCATTTCGTATGGATTTCCAAACTCAAAAAAAGATGTTCGAAGGGAGTTTGGTGCTCCATTTGATGGTATGTTTAGATCTATCGAAAAACAAGCTCCTATTTTGACGAGAGAAAACCTTCGAAGTCGATGCTTTATTGTTAATTGTTCATTGGCTTAGTTCTTTTTATTGGTGGTAAGTATAGATCAAAAGCCTCGTTCGGATGGAACGGAATGGGACTCACAAACCCCCTATATTATTGTTTTGTAATCTAGCTCCTTGCTAGTTTTTGTTTCTAATAAAATCGCCGTTCCAAAAAAAAAAAAATTAAAGTCGGTGCATCTCGGATATGCGGTTATAGTTACTTCTTTTTCCTTCGTATTTTAGAAAAACTTATTATTTTGATCATTAATACTTATTAATATTTATATATATATATATATTATTATATAATATATATATTATATATATATATAATATTTAATATATTTATATATTAATATATATATATTTTATTATATTATATATATATATATAGTTAAGATCAATGAGAGTTGCAAACTTTTTCATTCGTATGCAGAAAATGGCTCATTTGGTTCAATTCGGTTCGTCTTGCTCATAATTTTGAGTTATTTTGGAAAGGCATTTTTTATGTTACGTTGGGGAGTTTGTGAATTTCCGAAAAACCAATTACTTTTTCGCGAGTAAAAAAAGCCTCGTAAAGAGGTCCATTTTCGTTGATATTGTTTTCGAAACTTTTTGTTGGTGTAAAGCTAGAGGTAGTCAAGTTAAGATGGGTTAGTTGGATTCAACACCCATATTTGATTTCTTTGTAATTGTCTAGCTTCTTGCTAGTGTTTCTAATAAAGTTGCCGTTAAAAAAAAGATCAAATGAGAAGTTTTCTTAAAATAAGAAGGATAAAAAGTAACTATAACCGCATATCCGAGATGCATTGACTTAAATTAGATGCATCTCTATATTTTTTTAATATGCAATTATAATGCATATAATGTTGTGTTTCTAGCCTTTTTTTTAGATGCATAGATGCATTTTTATGATTTCTCTTCTTTTTTTGTTATCTTGCATTGCCTCAAAATAATGAAATTCAATTTGCACCATCTACACATTCAAATTAACTTTCGAAACTCTAAATGGTGCATCTAAATGAATAAAAATGCATCTAATGCAAGTCGTTGCATCTCAAATGTGTGGTTTAAGTTACTTCCCACCACTTCTTATTTTTAAATTTATCTTTCTCAATGGATCCTAACCTATATATATATTTATAGATATAATAACAACATATATTAATGAGATAGACTAGGAATTAGTTAGTTAGTCCACGTTCTCCTTTTGTTGTTCCTTATTTTAAGGGGTAGTGGTAGAGCATGTTTATCTATTTATATTCACTATAGTTGGTTATCCGCGCATAGCAGCGGCAATAAAACTGCACGACCATTCATTGCATGCATTCATGACATAGATGGAGAAGCAAGTTTAAACAATGATTTGTGTATCTCTTTTAAAACTGCACGACCATTCATTGCATGCATTTTTCATTGTGTTGTTTTGTTAAAAAGAATTAAAAATGAAATTTAATACGTTGTTTCATTTGTAACGGTTAATGGTTTAATCGTCAAGCATTTATCTTAAATAGTTTCATAAGTAAATTAAAGTTAGCATCTTCTGCAACTCTTCAAATTCATCTACTTTCATAACCTTTCTTTTATTGTTTGCATTTTAGAATTCTTGCAACCTCCGAATAAATGCGTTTGTCATCCTTTTTGTATTTCTTTTGTATTAAACTAATTTATTGTCATTAAGATGTGCTTTAATGAATACCCTTGCATCTCTATAAAAGGTTCTACATACAAAGAAAATAATCTCATTTATCCACATTATATATAACAGGAGGCATTTAACAATTTTTTGCCACGTCATAAGTCCATGCCATCATGCAAGCCATGTCATCACTATTTATCATAAATTTCGGATTTTTTTAGAAATTTCAGAATTTTTTGGATTTTTATAATATTTCTTAAAAATTTCGGATTTTTAATAAAAATTATGTCTATTGCAAGATTTGAACATGGGTCTTTGGGTTCACAAACAAGCACCTCAACTAATAGAGCAAGCCCAGAAGTTGTGATATACAATGAAAATCAAATATGTTATGCTTTTAAAAAATATCAGTTAAATATGGAAAATATATTACACTTTTCTTTAGATGAATAAAAAAACCATAATCTAAAATCCCTCAAAAACCCTAACGTTGGTTTTTTTTCTTTGCAGGTTATGAATCAAAAACCCTAATGTTGTTTCCTTTTTTTCAGGTTATGAATCATATATTATATAAAGGTAACAATGTTTTCTTTGATTGTACATTCTAAAGCTAATGTTTAGAATAATTTATTTTTAGGTATGACATATACGAAAGTTCAACATGGCAATGAAACCCTAATGGAGTATAACGTATATGATAAGTGAAGAAAGTGAAGCCAGTTTACAAAGCAAACAAGAGGCTGCTATGAGATTGGTTTATGCACATACTCATCAGGTATATATAAATCGCAGCATATTTTTTTTATTTTTAGGATAGTTAGAATTTGTTTAGAATGATGTCTATATGTTGTTCTATTAAGTATGAATGCATGAATTTGTCAGTTTGGTGTCTGGTGACGTATTTTACCTCTGAAAAGTTTCATAAGTCACTGACTTGGATTCTTGGTTCAATCTTGATTTATTATTTGTAGGTTGTTGATCTAAGGAGTTCCGATTTCTTGATTCATCGAAAGCTTAAGGTAAAGATCATACACCATAAAATTAATTGACGCGATTGTAGTTTGAATTTTTTTTTCTCTTGATGATGGATTTGTTTCTATTTATTTAACAGGATTTCAGCAAACCATATGAATTGGTGCTTGCTGAGATTCGAGACGTTTTGAGATAAATTTTTTAGGTATTATGACATATTTTTCTTGGCTTCTACGTTTTGTTGGTTAAGTTTATCAACAGGTTCACAAAGGGGAATGGTATGCATAAAGGCTGCAATATATGCCATAAAACCATAATGAACCACGTAAAATATTGTATGTATCTTCTTCTTAAAATCATAATGATAAAATTGTGTTTCTTTTGTTATATAGGTATTATGTATACCACAAGTTGTGCATCTCTTATGCTCAAGCAGCTAATGAACCACGTAAAAAATGTATCTATCTTTTTCTCAAAACCCTAATGATGATACCAATTGATGTGTTGATATTGGTGCAGGTATGCAGACCTTATGATATTTTTGGAGCTTTAGTTATATTTTAACTTAACTCTTAACCTCAAAATATTTGTTTCACAGGAACCTGTATTGCCAAGCACCTTCCTTCGCGCACGTGCTATTGGATTAATCTCTATGATTGATTAGGTAATTTAAATAACATTACTTTGACAGTTGAGATTAAAAGCAGAAGTACGAGAAGTTCTAGAAGTAATCGTTCACTATTTTTTAACTCTAACTGGGCAAATTAGGGCTTGACTTTGTGACTTTATGATAAGGTGTACATACAATATTAGTTGTTAGCAAATCAACCAGAGGTGGTATTTTGTTTTTTACTTGATTGATAACGTTATCCTGATTCTCCATTATTTATTTCCCTTGATTCTATGGATTATTATGTATAGGGATCAGACACCACATTTGAATGGGCAAATTTGCAAGTGAAGCTTACATTCTTTAATAAAGGATTTTGCAAAGAAAATTGGTGACAACGTTAATCTATATGTTTCGGCCATTGAGAAGGTAAGTGTTTATACTTGATATATATAAATGTTCTGGTTTATGTTTCTTTGGCAATTGAAACAGGTCAAACTAAAGCAAGGATTAGAATGCGTGATGAAGATATTTGGTTATTCTATCAGGGGCTGAAATGTTCATATTAGCTAAAAAGTTGATAAACCTGATTATTACAGTAACTACAATAATTAGGGAGTGTGTAGGTAAGATAATTCTAATTTCTTAATTGCTTATTGTATCATGGACAAGCTCTTAATCACTTTGAACGTGTTGGTTTAAGCTCACTACAAGTTGGATCCGTTTGTTGCTAATTTCATGAAGGTCTTGTGCAGTCAAGAGATATATAGGTATGCTTTGACTGAGATGGGACTCGATGCACCTGATCATCACGTCATGAAACAAAGTAATCTGAACATAATCTTCTGAAACCATATGTCACATGATACTTTAAAATGTAGTGCCAAACATCACCTCTTAACTCCTCACCTGAATCTTATTTTTCTAACTAATGCAGTTGGAGATCTTTAGGACGCTCATGATGTCGCTTCAAGATAAAGATGGAAGTTCTTTAAGTAATTCCTTTACAATGGTAAAAGGTAATTTGTATATGATTGGTTCATCTGCTTATTTAATATTTTATTATGCAATTCAAAAGAGATTTAGTAACATTTGCTGGAACTTTTGGTAAATGATATGGAAGAACTACTCACACAGCGCTGTTTGGGATTTGCTAAATGAATCTGCTAGATTAGGGGCTGTCTGGGATTGCTTTATAAAACTAATTAATGTCATTTTTCTTATTGGTATAACCATTTTACTTTCAATGGATGTTCGGGCTTCTGCGTACTTCAGTTTTAAAGGTATGTTTGTGTATGCCTGTTGTTGTTTTTAGTGGGTGTTTGGGTTTGCCGCAACATTGAACTTATAAGGGTGTTTGGGCTTTAAATATAATATCAAACACAAGGTTTCGAGAAGGTTATAATATAAGATGAGCCTTGCTATATTTGACGGTTGATAGCAAAAAAGTAGTCTGGGTAGGTTACGAATACATTACAAACACATCCTGAGCAAACTAACTTATACTAAATTATGTATATATATTGAAAGCGTGAAATGTAGAACTAATGCATACAAAGGGTCATCCTAAGTGTAAAAGTGTAGAATCATATGTGAGTTGTAAGTGTTATTTGGAGGTCCCTATAATTTGTTTGTACATTTGCTTATGTAAGTAATAAGAAATCACTAACAAAAGAACATGATCCGGAGGTCGGGGAGGATTAAACAAATAAGTTGCCATATTATTTAGTGAGAGAAAGGAAAGATGTGTGTGTTTTCTAAAGAGAGAAAGACGCACACTTATGAGACAATGAATCCTCACCCCTCAATGGAAGTATGGATGGGGTACTTATAGTCCTAGTGACACATAATTATTGTAACTTGTCATTATTAGTCCCTACGTGTCACACTGTAACTAAACTATTGTAATTCCGGATATGTCACCATATTTTAAGGCTAACAATCTTCCCCCAATATGTGGACACATACGGAATTACTTACAATGTTCCTATCAAGTACAATTACAATAAAATAAAGTCTTCCAAAGCACTTCCAAAGCTGAAGATGTCTTTTGAGTTCTCCTTGTCTTGAAACTTGTACTCAACTTGGTTCTTCATTATCTTTACTTGTTCTAGAACCATTGTAGTATGCATGAACTGGATTAACTTCCCCCCAATTCATGCAGCATGTCTTGAAAAGCTTTCTTCATAGACTCCTTTTTGGCGAAGTTTCTGAATCAGCTTCCCCCCAAACCAACATCCCTATTTTAAGCAGATTATGAAACTTTGAAGTAGCTTGAACAATCTTCTACTTGTCATTGACGTGCACAACGGAATTTTGTAGAAGTCAAACCACACCAACGACCACTGCTTCTTGTCATTAGGGCTTGGTGAATATTCGTTCGGGGGTGCATGCGAGAAATCAGCAACAATTCTTCTCACGCAGAATACTTCATAAACCATACTAAGTAAAGTAGTATACACTACTTCCCCCTGGAAGTTGACATGGTAACATCAAAGTCAACTAAGTCCTGGATGTACACATTTTCCCCCATGATGGTTGCGAACTCTCGGAAGCATCATTGTTGTGTACGCACATATACTCGAGAAGTTCTTGTCTTAAGCACAAATCTTGAAATCCAAACAAAGCATTACCCTCTTGTCTTCAGAAACCGTAGAGGAGATGAAGCAAGAAACAAGAAAACTTGGTATAATCAAGGTCTTGTATATGAATGACGTTGAAGAACTTTGAGAATTATGCTTAGACTGTGAAGTATCTTTGTCTTGGAATGGCACAATAATATCCCGTGAGAATTGCTGATTACATCTCAACCTTTAAACTCTCTGGCTAACTTACCAACCTCGTATTCTGTTGGCTATTGTTGTGACCACTTGGTGAAGTAAACCTGATATATCAAACTTGAAAATGAAGTAGGATCCCCCAAATTTGTTACTTAAGCTTGCACTGTTGTTGATTGAAGAACGGTGCAAGATTAAATCTATAAGTACTCTATACCCAGTCTTAAAAGTATAAGAAGTACACCACCACTTGAAATTATCCACATCAACATCTACGTATGACACTGAGTGCCATAACGTAACTCCTTTAAGTGATAGCTATAACCCGTGAGC
Organism: Tanacetum coccineum; assembly: GCA_026074375.1. NCBI lineage: Eukaryota > Viridiplantae > Streptophyta > Magnoliopsida > Asterales > Asteraceae > Tanacetum > Tanacetum coccineum. Next base: position 91,025 of record BQNB010006162.1, on the reverse strand, counting down.
ACTACAATGTAACTCCTTACATCAGGAAATAACTAGATAATCCAAGTCTTAATCATAAATCGTATACATTCAAGCAAGTCATCAATCGATAGATTGGGTTTGAAGAAAATGGGTAGAAAATAGAAGGAAGTCTCGATGATGAAATAAGTAGACGCCTTCGTGAAATCCACTTCAAACTCAAATAAGGGATACCAAATCAACTCCGTGATCACTTGTCATCGTAATCCGAATCTTTAGCCGTTGTCGTTTTAGTGAATCTTATTCGGATCGTTTTTAGTGTTATGTATCGTGTTTGTTGTGTTGTTGTTCAAGAATGTCGTTAAACTAGATAAATGTTATGTTTGAATGTCGTCAACGGATCTACATTTGTCTAATTAAACTTGTCGTGATAGCATTTTAATACCCGGCTCAATCATCATATCCGTACAAAGCCAATAGCAACAGCCCATCACCATTTTAAACTAGGCCCAACCCTGCTTAAATGTAATGTCAGCCCAACATAATCTTATTAAAAATTTTGGCCCAAATCATCTAATAACATTCACCCTGTTATGAATTTCTTGGCCCATTTTTTTTTGTATTATCCGAAAATTATGCATCCCATTTACATGGCCCAAATACTCACATCCCTAAACATTAGGGTTATAAGAGTCGTCCAACCCTAATCACTTTTATAAAATTCATCCGCCCCTCACTAATTCATTTTCTCCTCAAACCAAATCTTAGTAATGTCCGCCCCCATCTGTGTACTTATTTGCAATCACCAAACATCTCTTCCAAAGTATGCATAGGCAACCCACATAATCGAATAACAAACACCCTCTTGATCTATCAGTTTATACCCCATTTTTCGTTACTGCACATCACCAACAAATCCTCAAGGACAAGATCGAAGAAGTAATTTTCTTCAAGATCCTTTTATAAGTGGTCTCGGGTAGGTTGTTATACCATGGTTGTTAGTGTCAATTAATTGAAACAAGGGAATGAGTTAACAAAATTTGTTAAAGACTCCTTCACTCTTTTATATTCATGCGAAAAATTAAAATGAGGGTTTTTAACCCTTAACAAATCAATGGATGATTTGAATTTTTTTCGTTGTTTGATCTTTGAGGGTTCTTGACTGATTGTAATACACGGAAAATCAAACTGAAGATCAATGAATTGTGCGTATTATTCGAGTACGTTTGTGAGTGGATTTACAATGGTAAAAGGTAATTTGTATATGATTGGTTCATCTGCTTATTTAATATTTTATTATGCAATTCAAAAGAGATTTAGTAACATTTGTTGGAACTTTTTGTAAATGATATGGAAGAACTACTCACACAGCGCTGTTTGGGATTTGGTAAATGAATCTGCTAGATTAGGGGCTGTCTGGGATTGCTTTATAAAACTAATTAATGTCATTTTGCTTATTGGTATAACCATTTTACTTTCAAGGGATGTTCGGGCTTCTACGTACTTCAGTTTTAAAGGTATGTTTGTGTATGCCTGTTGTTGTTTTTAGTGGGTCTTTGGGTTTGCCGCAACACTGAACTTATAAGGGTGTTTGGGCTTCAAATATAATATCAAACACAAGGTTTCGAGAATGTTAGAATATAAGATGAGCCTTGCTATATTTGGCGGTTGATAGCAAAAAAGTAGTCTGGGTAGGTTATGAATACATTACAAACACATCCTGAGCAAACTAACTTATACTAAATTCTGTATATATATTGAAAGCGTGAAAATGTAGAACCAATGCATACAAAGGGTCATCCTAAGTGTAAAAGTGTATAATCATATGTGAGTTGTAAGTGTTATTTGGAGGTCCCTATAATTTGTTAGTACATTTGCTTATGTAAGTAATAAGAAATCACTAACAAAAGAACATGATCCGGAGGTCGGGGATGATTAAACAAATAAGTTGCCATATTATTTAGTGAGAGAAAGGAAAGATGTGTGTGTTTTCTAAAGAGAGAAAGACGCACACTTATGAGACAATGAATCCTCACCCCTCCATGGAAGTATGGAGGGGGTATTTATAGTCCTAGTGACACATAATTATTGTAACTTGTCATTATTAGTCCCTACGTGTCACACTATAACTAAACTATTGTAATTCCGGATATGTCACCATATTTTAAGGCTAACATGCTTAGTTCTATACAAAAAATTTGAAGTCCTAGAGCCTACGACAACATACGAGTAAAAACATAATCGTGATGGTCATAATGCGTTCACGTTATATGATAATACTTTGAGAGTTTCCCTTCCCTTGGTACTCTGAGCTCTGCTTTGTCGCATTTGTTAAATAGTTTACCTCTGTGCCCTTCTTTCCTTCTATGGATGCTAATGTAATTTCATTATGTACAGGTTATGTGAGTTATCATGTCTCCAACAAGAGAGTTATCAGCACAAATATTCCATGTTGCACAACCATTTATTTCATCACTTCCGGATATTAAACCATTACTCCTTGTCTGGTGACAGAAGTTAAATCAGACATGCAAAAAATAGAAGATGAAGGAGCTAATTTGTTAATAGGCACACCTGGTAGATTACATGACATAATTGGATCGATGGATATCTTGGATTTTCCGTAACCTTAATGTACATGTTGATATCAAGTTTCTGTACATAAGTCGATACCTAGACCAAATTACTTCTCCATTAAATATAACTTTTCATTTACAGAATTGATTGTGGATTAGAGCGGATAGACTACTAGATATGTATTTAAAGCAGTTAATTCTATTATATCTCGCTACCAAAGCTACGTTGAACTATGTCTTTTTATCATCCACTCAAACTGAGCTGTTAGAAGAACTTGCAAAAAGCAGGCTTTAAGAAACCCTGTAAAGGGTCTGAATTTCGTGCAAGACAAATCATCCAGGACGACGACCCGTCCTCAAAAATACCTTCATGAGCCTTCATATACGAGGTATTCTGCACCTAAAAGTCTAAAATTATAAATCATATTCTTTTGATGTGATATTTAAAAAACATGTAGTTCTTATAATTCTGTGAATCACAGTTTATCAAATTTTGAAGTCTGATAAGAAATCATCACAAAGCTAGTGAAACTTCTTCATAAAAAAAACAAGTCAAAGAAGATGAAAGTGTGAGTTATTTATCAAATGTTCTCCGCAACATTAATAACGAAATATCGGCTAATTATGACTTGTGACTGATATTGTGTCTGCAGCTACTTCATGACTTGTGCTTCTGTGGATTATTGGGGAGTTGTACTTCCACGTCTTTCTGCTCTAAAAGGGTTAAATTTAAAACCTCTTCATGGAAAGATGAAACAGGTAACACTCTAAGCTCGAAGGTCTATGTGTGTGACTAATGTTTAAAAGAGGCAATATTTGTATACTTCATATCTATTTTTTAATCAGCAAGGGAAAAAGCGTTAGCAACGTTCACGTCCCTTTCGGATGGCATTCTTCTGTGTACTAATGTGGCAGCACGTGGACTTGACATCCCTGGCGTAGATTTCATAGTTCAGGTAGGTTACAAGCAAAATATAAGAAGTTTGGGTTATAGTGGCATCCAGTGTACTAAGATATGTTTTCAGGGGTTAGATTGGTTAAATATAAAGGCTTTACCTAATCATGGTCTGAGGCAAAAAGGTTGAAAAGGGTCAAATTGGGTAGAAGTGACAAAACTTTGATTTTCGCTTTGCATCTCAACGATCCTGATGGTAATTATGAACTACTGAATCCATATCAATAAAGTGTAGGATATGAATAATTCATCTACATCTGGCTTCCCATTTCCTGGAAGACAAGACCCAACAGTCCAGTTTGAAGGCGATAAGCAGAAAAACTGGCAAGAAAGTGCAGGTATGAAACCAAACTCATTTAAGACAATTTGTGATATCTGTTTTACTTTGACTAATTTCGCGAAAATCTATGCTCCTAAGTTAGGTGTTGATGAGTCGAAGATGATGAAAAGGCTATGGGGCGATAACTACTTTGACACAAATACGAGAAAATTGACTACTAAGAACACTGAGTCAATAGATTGTAAATGTGGGTTTGTTCAGTTTGTTTACGGGCCCATTAAACAGATTATTAACTTGTGTATGAATGAACAGAAAGATGAACTGCACTCAATAAATAAATTACGGTGTTTATAATTATTAATTTGGTCACCCAACATTGATAGTTTTCACGTTGCGTACAATGTACTCCTTTCCGAGCCAACAATCATACAATACATTCGTAGTTACGAGTCTTTCAAAAAGGAAGATATATTCGTGTTAGATTTCACATTGCATATCATTTACTCTTTTTTGTATACTTGCACTAAGTTCTATTTCATCTTATTGGATTACCATTTATTTCTTTTTTTTTTGTTATTCACTCTAAAAAAACACATTGTTCATAATTCATTAACCGTTACTTAATTTTTAAAAACAATAATTACAAGTCATACCCGCCCATCGGGCGTCATATAAATAAAAACCCGCCCATAGGGCGGGTTTAGCAACTTGTATATATATATTATATCATTATATATATATATATATATATATATATATAATATGTGAGATTTTCTTTGCAGAACCATTTTTTTGTACAGAACCTACAGAACCAACCTTTTTACTCTTAATAATACATGATGTACATCATATTAATGCAAGATGGCATTTTTGTAAATATTCACTATTTATTTTTAAAAAAGAAAATAAATTAAGGGCATTATGGGTATTTGTATTCATCCTAAAAATGTGCTAAAACCTACCCAAAACCAACTGTGCCTCTCTCTCTCTCTCTAAATCTATAATTCGGGATGTCATAAACCGTTTTGTGATATTTGCATATGAATCTCAGATCTACATTTTGGATCAATTGCTCTTCCACCAAGAAAATAAATATCAATTGCTCTTCCACCAAGAAATTAAATATCACCAATCTCTTTTTATGAGGACATCATAAACCGTTTTGGATCGATGCCATATGAATCTCAGATCTACAAAGATAGGTAAGTGGTTTAGATTCGATTTTGTTTTTTGTGTGTAGTTGACAATCGATTTTGTTTTGTATTGGTTTTTAATGCTATATATCTTAATTGACATATCAAAATCATTTTGATATTCGTTTTTGGTTTTCTATTGGAAGAAAAGAATCGATTTTGTTTTTTTTAAATCAATTTTGTTCTTAATGAAAAACAAAATCGATTGTGATATTTTTTTAAAATCGATTTTGATATTCTTTGCATCGAAATCAAAAACAAAATCGATTGTGATATGTATCTCCTATCTCTCTGACCTCTTGGCTCAACACTTATCTTAATTGACATGATATGTATTAGTTTTTAAAATCGTTTTTGATATTCATTTACCATTTTGATATTTGTTTTTTTTGTTTATTACCCAGTTTTATATTCTAAATTGGTTTTCTATTGGACAACTTGATGCCAGGGTTAGAAACCAATTTGTTTTCTATTGGACAACAGCCAATGACCTTCAAAGAATGGTAAATGAATATCAAAAGCACACGAATAAGTGTTGAGCCTTATTTAATTGTTTACTAGCTCTTTAATTAGTTATTCATTTCTAATAGTGTACGTGATGGATGAAGTGAAAAATACTAGTTGTTTAATTCTACTTGCTATTTAGTTGGGTCGCATAAGGCGAAAATCGGGCGTTGGTTGGAACTAAAAATTTGGCGTTGGTTGTGCACATACGTTTTTTGTTATTTTTAAAGATTGTGCATGTATGTTATGCTTTTTAGTATGATAAAAAAGTTAGTTTACTAATTTTATTGGTCTTAAAAATAATATTAGTCTTAGAAAATAAAAAATGGTATCAACAGGGATTCAAAGAAGGTCTAAACAAATTCCTAAACAATGTTCGTTTAAAAATTTAAAGCCAATAATGAGTTTGAGGGCTCATGGGCTTTCTCAGATGCAATTTCCATGAGCCTATAGCGTACTATTGTAAACTTGTAATTTATTAAGCATTAAGCACTAGTTCAACATGACATAATTTTGATATAACTAGTTTTAATTGTGTTTTTATATTTGTTTCAGTTGGGATGACTCAATCATGAAAAAACGATGTGTGATGAAGGTGATCAACGAATGCACTTGTGTTTTTTAGAAGTCGTGCATATATGTTATTGGAAGGCGGTCACATATAATCTAATGAATTTAAAGAGAAAGTGCAGCGTGCACAAATGTTCTCGAAGCCATGCATATATGTTCAATATAATTAATGGATGCACTTACTCTTTTTAGATGGTGCACAAATGTTCTCGAAGCCGTGCATATATGTTCTCAAAGCCGTGCATATATGTTCTTGAAGCGTGCACACATGTTTTTTAATCTCTTGCACATCCATATTGTAATTTAATTGTATTTCATTTGATATTAAAATTTGTGTATTGTATTTAGGTTTTTGCTTTGTTATAAATTTAGAGTTTACATGTATATTTCTAATGTATTTCATTTGATATTAAAAAAAAAAATTTGTATTTATGTTTTTGGTTTATTATTCGTATTTGAAATGTATGTTTTTGGTTTATTATTCGTATTTGAAATGTATTTCATTTGATATCAATTTTTGTTTATATTTTGTGTTATAAATTTTGAAGATTAAAGAATGTGCACAAGAAACATATGTGTAATTACCATATTAAGTTAAAAATGTACACTAGAAACATGGAATTTACAATATTAAAAAAAACATATATGCACTCATTTTTTTTTCTTTTGAAAACAGTATATACTAAAAATATATAAATAAATAAATAATTAATTCCGAAAATTAAAAGGTTTTTAAAAAAATGTTTTTTTAATTAAAAAATTCAAAAAAAGGCAAAATGTGTTTTGACTATTATACCCTTTTGAATTAAATAAAAAAAATTAATGATACTAAATTCTAATTGGTTTAAAGTGGTTCTGTAGGTTCTGTACAAAAAAGTGGTTCTGCAAAGAACGGTCCCCTATATATATATATATATATATATATATATATATATATATATATATATATATATATGTATATATATATATATATGTATATATATATATATATATATAAAATAAGAGAAATAAGAAGTAACTATAACCGCATATACGAGATGCATCGAACTTAAATTAGATGCATCTTCTATAATCATTAGATGTTTATAATGCATCATAATGTGTTTTCTAGCTTTTAAGTTAGAGGCTTATGTATTTTTAGATACTTCATTGTTTTCTCTTATTTTTTGGTTCTCTACATGTGCCAAAATCATAAAAATCAATTTGGCACCATCTACACATCAAATTAACTTTCGAAACTCTTTATGGCTTGCATCTAGATGAATTGAAATGCATCAAATTGAATGTCGTTGCATTCAAATGTGTGGTTTAGTCACTTTCACCAATCTATTTTGATGTACTTCTCCACTGGACCCCTACTATAATATATATATATATATATATATACAAAGAGAGAGGGAGTAGGGATCCGGTGAGAATTAAAAGTATAATGAAAAGAATAAGAAGGATTTAGCCACAATTTTAATCAGGAGAGAGTATTTTAAGGGGAGGTGCCAAATAAAAAAATCCTATTTTTGTAGGTGCATCTAAAAATGTTGTGGTTGTGTTTCTTCTTATCATTCTTCATTTTAAGTTTTTATTGCTTATTTGATCTAACTATATTTATATATATTATATTATATTATATATTTTTATATATATATATATATATATATATATATATATATATATATATGGGGCTAACTATGAGTGTATAAATATGATTTAGTGACTGTACGTCACCTCAACGATGACATGACACCCACAATTCAATAAATTTAATTAAATTTCAAAAATTATGTTAAAAATTAAGTACATGACAAGGTTTGAACTCGTGACTCATGGTTATCATACAAAGATGTTAACCAACTGAGTCAAGTCACCATTTGTGTTTTATTATCTAAAACAATAATGATATCTTCTAAAAATAAACCAATGGTATTGATTCATGATATCATTTGATTTTCAAAAATATATCAAGATATACTTCATAATTAGCTTTGAAGATATACTCCATAATTAGCTTAGATATGCATCCAAATCCATAAATACTTGACTTTTTGATCAAGAAAACCCTTAAAATGAAAACCCTAAATTTTAACTATAAATACATACGAATTATCATGTACATTTCTTATTTACCCGTTGTTGGTTTTTATTTAATCTTTTCTTTTTATGTTAAAGGTTACATTCGAAAACATGGAGGCATACATGACTTTTGTTTGTTCACGATATGTAAGTGCCCGACACTGTTTTATGTTCTCATTTTTGTAATGATTAACCTATTTGTGTAGGCGTGTGAACATGTTTACTTATTTGGTATTTGTGTAGTAGATATTAATCTATAGGATAAAGATACTCTCATGTTCAAAATGAACATGAGAGGTAATGTTCATTTTGTGTGAATGCACTTCTTGAATAAAATAAAATAAAATTCCTACAAGCATGACCCACTTTTTTTCTCCCTCTCACAATAACCTCAACATTACCCTCTCATGTTCATTTTGAACATGAGAGGATCTTTATCCTAATCTATATACTTTGTTAGTGTTGCATATATCAGACAAAATTACTTACGCAAAATTAGGTTGTGATCCTCAATTATTTTTACAGGATACGAGACTCGTGTACAAGCTCTTTGTAGAGGGGTCTCGGAGGGGTGTGCAAGAGGTGCAGTCGCACAGGGCCTCCACTTATAAAGGGTCACATTTTTATCAATTTTGCATATAAATACGTCTAATATTAAACATATATAAGCCATATAATTCGAATTTATATGCAACTTCTCTTTAGTTTGCAAGCCTAATGGGGCCTCTTTATTGTTATTGCCTAGGGCCACCGAAAATAACAAGACGGCTCTGGCTCTTTGCAACCTTGTACTTCATCTGTGTATTTGATAGCTGTGAAAATCAATTGGCCATGTTTGATAAGCACTCTAATTATATGATTAGAAATATTCAAAAACGACCATGTAAACACAAACATAATTAAAGTACTTATTATAAATATATATTAAAAAGCAAATTGCGGTTCGGACCGAGACCGAAAGTAACGAAAACCCCGGACTGAGGACCGGACCGAAATACGTTCGGTCCGGTCCGGTCCGGTCTCCGGTCCCGTATGCTCACCCCTACACTCATCTACTCACAAACCCCTCTTTCCTTTTTCCTTCTGCAGATCATAACACATAACTGCATACGTGTCAAACCCAGACACCAAATTATTGTTTGATGTGTGTTGCACACATCCAGAAGACCGGAACACACAATAAAAAACACATTAAAGAAACAACAAACTTGAGCCACCATCACCAGCGTCGCCGTGACTAACTTTCCGCCGGAGAAAACATGTCCACCGTCAGTCCTATCGACAAAATTTAAACAGTTGATTTGCTAAAGGTAGATTCTCTTTATAGCTAAATACCTATTTTTTTAATTTGTTGCAATATGAGAACTTTTTGATTTTTTATGTTTATTTTGTGATTTAATTTTGGTTTATGCATATTGGTTAATGGGTGTTTGTTAATTTAATCTAGAGTGAATTACATAAATCGTCCTTGTGGTTTGCCGGATCCTACATTTTTGGTCCATGTGGTTTTTTTTCATCGGGTTTGGTCCTTGTGGTTTTGATCCATTGCGGGTTTGGTCCCTTGTGGTTTTGATCCATTGCGGGTTTGGTCCTTGTGGTTTTGATCCATTGCGGGTTTGGTCCCTTGTGGTTTTGATCCATTGCGGGTTTGGTCCCTTGACCAACATTTTCTTAGTTTGACCAAGGGACCAAACCCGCAATGGATCAAAACCACAAGGGGCCAAACTCGCAATCGATCAAAACCACAAGGACTAAACCAGGTGAAAAAAAAAACACAGGGACCAAAAATGTAGGATCCGGCAAACCACAAGGACGATTTATGTAATTCACTCTTTAATCTATAAGTGTGAAGTGTTTTCATCTTGGATTAATAAGAGGCACAGTTGTGTTGTTTGTTTGGTTCATGGGTGTGATGATTTGTATGTGAGGAAACTTTTGTTATATATTTGGTAGTTATGTTTTAGGATGTAACCGGTTTATAGTGTCGGTGTACTTTGATGAAAGGGTTTTTGGGATTGCGATGCTGAACAAGAAGCATTTTTGATGATTCGAGTAGTTGTTCTTATTTCGCGTGAGATTTTAAGTTATTCTCTGTTTTTACCTCTTTTCAATGTACTTAAGTATAAAACAAAATAAGCCCAAAGTTAATTGAATTTTATCTTTACCTTTCTGTAGATCCGAGCACAAGGAAGTAATACACGTGGTGCAGCTGCAATGTGACTTAAACAAGGTGATAGAATGGCATGTGTGGATATTAATCATATTATACCTTTAACAAAATAGGATGGAATATATAGCCAACCTGTTGAGAATAGTTTTGGAAAACGAGTTCCTCTTACCTATTCATGTTGGTTTACTTTGAAAAAGGTTAGTTTAATAGGTTATAAGGTATGTTACAAGTTTAATTTCAACATACTTATTTCCCATCCTTCATAACCAACATGATCGATGTCTTTTTATGAAATCATTATGCATTTGCTGATTTTGAAAATGATGACAGATATTCTTCGAGGGAGCTATTGAAAACCTGAAGTCGTAATTCTTAATCAGGTTATTTTCTGTAGACCTTCAACATAGTGATGATATATTAGTTTTATTTTCATTATTATTTTTTGGGTAAACTCCTGGGCACGTACAGTTAGCAGCACCAGTAATGTTGGTACCATCGGCCATATTTAGGACGTTGCAAACATACACATTCAAGCTTTTGAGAACCCTTTAGCCACACATAGCACTAAACCGTATCCCTGCTCCGACTTACTTTCCTGGCAATTTAAGATTTGTTCGTCCATTTTGGCTTTATTTAATGATGTGAGGTTGTTGAAGCCGTAAGTAAAAAACACTGTACGTGTTTGATATTTTCAATCTTTAATATGTTTCTTTTGGAAAATGTTTGGATTCGGGTGAATCTTCTTCTAATATTTTGAGACATAAGAGAAAGCGATTGGAGAATGAATTAGAAGCCGTTGGTGAATAGGTTACGGCAAATGCAGACATACTTAATGATGCCTTGACGGCCAGAAATAATGGTGCTTAAGGGATCGGTCTTTGTAGGACCGAACATATGGTAATATTTTTCACTTTTTACTATCGAAATCACGCATATTGGAAGTAGAAAGATGTAATATTACCGAGTCTCACTTGATAGAATCAATTTTTTTAAGAATGAGCTGAAAGGTGAGTAGATGCTGCAAAATCAGACTACAAACATGGTGATTTAAGATGGAATTCAGATGTACCTCTTCTAACTCTCAATGGCACAAATACAAAAGTTAACAAAGGACAGAAATTCGTGAATTATGGGCATTGCTGCTGGAAAATCGTCACTATTGTATGCTATACTCCAAAAAGAATCAGAACTTCAGGTACTGTGAGCCTGCAAACTTATTTAGCATGTTGTTATTGCTTATTTGCTTGCACATAGGTGGATGTCTTAGAATCAGTTGCATATGTCAGTCAAGCTACAAAGTCCATGTTTTAGGATCAGTTGCATATGTCAGTCAAGCTACAAAGTCGGTGTTTTAGGATCAGTGCCATTTGTAGAGACTGATCATTGACAAACATGGAAAAGATAAATGTCTTGATGCTATTTCCTATATTCGAAAACTACTTAAACAAGAAGGCTATATATTGAAATTCTTTAACCAGATTGAAAACACTCTCCTGCTCCTTTTGATGCTCGTTTTCATGAAGATTCTGCTCAATAGGTACTCTGATAATTGGCTAACTAGCTGTTATACATAGTTAAATGTACATGACAATGACAATTGGTTTATTTAAACATTTGACAATACAGATACACAGTGGCGGAGCCAGAAAACTTGATCACGGGGGGGCAAGCGAGGGGTTAAATACATGTCGGAAAATGCCACTTCTAGCATAGTTTGAGACAAATCGGGTCGGGTCGGGTGGTCTTTATGATTCGATTTTAGCGTAATTTGAGACAAAATCGGGTCTGATCTTCTTTGATACCAATAAAACCAGTCAAACTGAAGAATACCAACTTTTAGAATAATAATTTATATACAAGTGATTATCATATCAAAATCATAAAATATATACATTTGACAAAAAAGACATGATGCTAACTGTAAGAATATTATTCAAATGACCTCATGAAACCAATGAGGTGAGAATCTGTATATATAGGGATAATACAACAATGTTTACAAATATCACTCCTATGATTAAGGAGATTGATTTAACTAAATGCCTATGATTAAAGAAAACAAATAAATACAATAAATGTTGTAGTTATCCGTTAATACTAACAAATTACTAACATTATGTAGCCTATACTTTTAAGAGAATAGTGTGAAAATATATAATATTGACATGTCAGTAATCACAAAAACAATTTATATTTGAATATACTGTATCTACATGTTGTATATGCATAACTACTACATACATTTTAAAAAAGAAAAAGAAACAATATTATACCCACTAGCTAATCACAAGTATCCTAGACTACTACTCTTCCCTACTATGATACTCCGTACTATTTGTCTTCCTCCATGTTTACCGAACAAACAAAGTCGCCGGAAAAATCAATTTTCTACATTAAAGCACTCTTTAAATGTTGGCAACTGGGAAGGACGAGGGCACTCAGGTTTTATGAGCGAGGGCGCTCGACTTTTTTCACATAAATTTTATGTTTCCCCCTATGTATTTTCTGAATCCGCAAGAACGTTGTTGGGGCGGTTCCCCCCACAACTCCTAAGGTGGCTCCGCCACTGCAGATACATGTATAAATTTCTATTACATAATTACATAATGAATGTTTGTTGCTACTGCATTCATCTTACATCGATAACATAAAAACCCGCGCTTTGGAGCGCGAAACCTTGTTAAACAATAATAATGTGGACATGTACCAGATCATTATATAGCTAAACACAATATTTAACTGTACGTCAATGAAAACTCACCCCAATCATTAAAGTACCTATTAAGCTAATATATGCAATTCCTAATTAAAGTACCTATTGCATATTAAGATCATAGTATAAAGCTAATAGGGGTGAATTATTTCCGTTGGGGTAATGTGGACATGTACCTTATCTCAAAGTACCTATTAAGCTAATTCACCACTTTACAATGCTTTATTTTCTAATTGTACCTTTAATACTAAATGTCAGGATTATTCCCCTAAGGGCGCTCATTAATGCACTTAACACAGGATTCGGGTAAAAAACCTTAAATACAACCCAACCCAAAGTTGCCGGAAAACCCGCCGGAAAGAAATAACAACGATTGCCCCGCCCTGACCCGGTGATAAAAATTTTATTATGAAAGTCCTCATCACTCGGTAACAAAACACGTATCCACATACGTGTTCTTCTCTGGAGCATCACACACAGTAACAACACCCACCTCACTTACCTCTTTATTTTTTTCTCTCTCTAAAGCCAAGATCCCACCCTCTTTATCTCTGTCGCTCTCTCTCTAACATTAAACGGTTTGGGATTTTTGGTTGATTGGTTATGCTGAAAGTAGTAATGTTTGTATGCAATTTTTTAAGATGTTTCCGCGTGTTGTAGAGGAGTGGGATCTTCATGTTCTTTATGTTGATTCCATTAGAGCTTCCATGGCAGAAACATACCCGAAATCGAGGTAAATTTCGAGCTTAATCAGTTTTGGAAGATATGAACTTTACTATACTGGTTTTTGGGAGTTTGGTTGCTAATATATCTAGTCATTTCATATCGTTTTTATGTAGCATATAAGTTGTTTAAGGGGCGTTTTCTTAAAGCTTATTTTAACAGCTTATTATATATTAATACAGAAAATAAACACTTTTGAATGCAAGGATAGAGCGAAAAAGCTTATGCTCATCAACTCATTTAAGATGTTTTGCAAACACCAGCTTATCCGCAATAGCTTAGGCTCATTCCAAACTACTAACAATTCAATCCAAAGACTACCTATTTCATTTTGTTTTGACCCTGAAAAAAGTAACAAGTTGTTTTTATGAATACATACTGCTAAAATAAGATTTTCCAAACGCCCTTTTAAATATGGTTATCCGCTTCTTAAGCAGGTTCATACAGTACCAAGTTGCTTACTAAAATTTTGAATTGTAGTCTTAAATAAGCATTTTTTTTAATCTAAGTAGTCAAAAGTGCTTATTTGTGCTTAAAATATAACAAGATAAGCAAATTTAAAAGGCATCCTAAACATACTCTAGATTGTAAATATTGACAATGATTTTGCATGTTGATGGTGAATTTGCAGTCTAATGGAGTCATTTGTTCCGGTTGGAGGATTCTTCTCTATGCCATCTGATATTGATATCAGGAGTACATTAAGAATCTCAGACTATTTTGGATCCTTATGACTCAATGTGTGATGATAAATTTAAGCTAGAAGTAAATGCAATATCTAAAGTTAGACTATATGGTTCAGTTTCAGACCCGTGTCTATCATGTTTGCCTACATGGTTGTAAACATCTCAGCCCTGTTCAAACGCGAATATAAATGTTGCACAGGTTTGCATTTATCCATTTATATGTTTACAAGTTGAGTTACATATCTTTATTACTTATAGATCAAACCCTTTGTAATATGCAAACCGATTGCATCTTAATTTGGAGCACATGCCCAAGACGATCCTGTTTTAGTAAGTGTTAAAATCATCGGGCTACAAAAGAAATGGCAAAAGTATCTGTCAACATCTTCATCAAGCCAAACCATATATGCAAATTTCAAATCTGTTGGCTATGTGTTCGGTACGTAGTTTACCATATTTAAATCTATTGCCAAATAGTCAAGATGCGAGCTTTATTCTCCTTTTTATCTCTATTGAATGATGAAACGGATAAAAAAAGGATGAAATGATTTACCATTTTGATTTTGGGTTCTTATCAGACAGAATTTGTAGATTGGACATGCGATGAGACAATAATCAAGTTTTTGCTTGGAGTGTTGCTGCACGCTGACACTGCTATTGTGAGGTTGCCTGATCAGCCCGGTTTTACTGAAAGAGAAAACAACAAGCAGAGGTACATTTCCATCGTTTGATATTCCTATATTAGTTTTCACTATTTGTTTTACGATTCCCTACATTCCCTAGTTAAATATCCCGCGCGTCATTTAACGCGACGGGGTATATAAACTCTTTTCTATTTAGAAAAGAGTAAGTTGTTGAAAGTTGTTTCATATTCTAATAATTCCATTTTCTCTTTTCTCTCATCTCTCTCTCTTCTTTCTCTCTCTAAAGAAAACAACTCATCTCTCTTTCTCATTTCTAGTTCGATTTCGTGTTTGATTCTATGAAGTGAAGTGTTACGGGATCCTACAGTCGGGTTTACCGACAAACACTTTTGTACACTTTTATGAATGATTAATGAACTAATAATGAGTTTGGATACGTTACTATTGCAACACTAACGTAACTCTTTAAATAAGACCAGCTAGGTGGTTCTATGCATTTAAACGTATACTCTCTGTTAATCGGCTCGCACTCGGCTCTTGACGCATTCATAAATTTACATGTTCCTCTTTTTTCTTGACGGCAGATACTAATAGCAACGCCGTCAGGGGCTGCATGAATTTACAAGAAAAGTGTGGTACTGATTCCTCGGCGTCCCGTGGTAAGAACTTTTTGGTCGTTAATGTACTTGGATGCATGTATTTTTTTTCTGCTTTTATTTTTCTTTTAGGATGCAGGTGGAAATTGTTGTTCATTTGTGGTTCAATTTTGGTACATTGTTTTTTGTAGATACTGATGGAGACGCTCGACCAGCTAATACCAGTTCACATAAGGCCTGTAACCTTGGGCGGTTCTTTTTTCTACCACGACTCCAGTTGTTAAAACATGTGTTCAAACAACGATTATTCGGCTTTTCAACGGGGTATAATAGTCAAAACACAATTAAATTTTTCTTTTTGAATTTTTTTAATTTAGAAACGTTTTTTTAATTTCCTTGATTTTCGGAACTATTTTTTTTATTTTATACTTTTTTCAGTATACATTTATTCCGAAATTAAGGTGCATATATGTTTTTTATTAAATATTTTAAATTTACATATTTTTTTTGCGTAGAATTGTTTAGACATCAAACTTATTTTTTTAAATGGTAATGGCACATTTGTTTATGGTTTATATTTTTTAATCTTTGAAATTTATGACAAAAAACATAAACATATACATGTAAACTCAAAAATTTAAAAGAAACCAAAACATAAATAGTATACAAATATTTGATATAAAATGAAATACAAATCAAGTATAAATGTGTCTTGTTAAATAAAGATGTGCACGTCCTCCAAAAATATAGGTGCACTCTTCATTTTTCTCATCAAATTCTTTAAAACATATGAACGTCATTCCAAGAACATATGTGCATGTTGCGCTTTTTCGTCAATATCATTAGAACATATGCGTACGACTTCCAAAAAACATATGTGCACGCTGCACATTTTTTTTTGAGCACATGATCTTGCTTTAACTGCATATTGAAAAGAGCATATATGATTATTATAATTACAAAATCTGATATAATATTGCATAATTAACACATTTTTAACAATGAATACGCTTCATTTTGTAGCACTTGATACAACCTACAATGAATGTCCCATATCTTGAAACATAACAAAGAATATACATGAAAAGAAGAGAACCATCATATGCTTTCTTTAACATCAAAGACCTACAAGTCACACTTTCTGACATGAAACTAAACCTTGATAGAACTAGTGCTAATATAAACTTCAATTCGGTCATAACAAATTATGAAACTAAACTTTGATATAACTAGTACTAAAGCATGTAAAACACATGTGCACTCCATTGAGTTTAAAATTCCTAAACTGTAAAAGATGGTTATTGTTTCTTGTTTCTAGAGGTGCCATAATACGCAAATAAAGTGGGTCATGAAACGAGTAAAAAAAAGTAAACTTTCTTTAAAGTGGGACCTCTCAACGTGATTATTTGTTTGGAATAATTTGCATATACCTGTTTGTCCTCTCACGTAAATTAACAAATTATGAGTTAATAAAGACAACAATATTATAAAATATATAATTTAGATCTTTGAATACAACTGATCAAAAGGTTGTAGGCATTCAATTGGACTTTTACAACACTTACAAACACAGTAAAGCCTATATCAATTTATTTCAACTAACCAATGGCCTTTTTCAATCAAATATACACATTATACTTATACTACATAACATGCCCATATCTTAAATTCAAAACATGCCCGATCTTATCAGTTCGAGATCATGAACAAAATTAAAAACATGGGTGAATTATGAAATAAAAAACAAATAAATCAAATCCCTAATATTAAATCATAATCGATTACCTTAAGTACGGATCAACCGAATCGATTTAAATACATAAACGTCCATGTCTTTCACCATCAAATATAGATATATTATAAAATTTAGAAGTGTACATGAATGTAAGGATTGTGGATAAAATTAACAGTAGATCTTATCAGATGCATGGTTTGATGTGATTTGGGTGAATGAGGAGATTGGTGGTTAAGATAGGATGCAGTTTTTTTTTTTTTGCTTTTCACGTTAGGGTTGTTTCAAGAGAGAGAATTTTGAGGTTAGAAATGAAAGACATAGTAATATGGTTTAAAAATCATTTAACGTGTAGTGTCTATAATACCCTTTTGACATTTTGTTTAATTAGAAAATAAACTTTTATCTTTTATTTAATTGAAATTCAAACAAATTATGTCAACTAAATAATTGGTAAAACCAATTTAATAAAATAAAACTAACAAAAACATATATGTTACAGAATATAAATTTTGAACACATGACAACCAAACAATCTATTCATAAACTTCTTATTTTGTGTCGAGCAATTTTTTTTTAAATTTGCCTAGCTAAAAAAAAAGAAAAACAAAAACAAAAGTGTCAAATGGGCCTGCTCAAAGTAGGAGCTCAATGGGCCGGTTCCGGTAGCACTTTAGCTTGGCTACCAAAACAGCAGCGTTTTATTCCAAACATAGTATATCTTTTATATAGTAAAGGAAAACGTAAAGTGAGGACTTTTGTATTTCGAAAAATCAAATCATACCTTATTTAGTAACAACGAATTATTTATTATTTATTTTTAAAGATCTTTAAAGAAAAAAAAGGTTAAGAATTACTTTAATTAGTAAAAAATTTATAAAAATTCGTTTTTGCAAAAGTTATTAAAAGAGATTGGGTATAAAAATATACGTGTCAAAATTATAAAAAAGTAAAACTTAAAAGAAAGCGGTGGTGAACCACAAAAACCTAAGGGTGAAAACTAAAATTTTAAACCAAAGTACTAAACTAAAATTCTGGTCACTTTCACTTTTAGTTTTCATTCGACAGGAAACAAAGAAACACATTAGGCGACTAAAAAACTTACGACACAAGAAAAAAAAAACAAACAACTACTAACAATACTTTTAATCAACATCGCTCAATGTGATTGATCAAAGGTATGTTTTTCGGTTTGAATTTATCTATTAATCTAGGGTTTTTGCTTTTGGGGTATTTAAGTAATGGGTTTGTGTTCTTGTGCCTTAATTTATGTGGTATGGCTTATTTGTCGTGATAACTTTTGCTACGGTTTGGGGTTAATTTGTTAGATCATTGATAATAGTGGCGGTTAGCTTGGCGGCGAAGAAGAAGAGGTATGGTTTTTAATGTGTATTTTCTTGATTATGTTTGCAATTGATGTATGATTTTTTAATTGAATGTGAAAAAAAATCGTAATACAACTCAATTTATGCTTAGTTAGCATTTAAAAAGTATTGTAATTTATGTGCTTAGTTAATCCAAGTGTTTTCTGTTATGCGACATAACCAAATCTGTTAAGTAGTATCTTGCAACTTTTTTTACTACACATCTTAATATAGTGTTTCGTTTATCACAGTGGCCTAGAGCTTGCTTCTGCAAGGCTGCTACGTATAGGCTGGAACGTGAAGTTTGGACCGGTGTTCACTTTCGGGATATAAGGCGTGCACGTTTTGGTATGAAGTTCGTTGTACTCTTCTTCTACCTTGAAATATATTGAATGAAAAAATATGTGATTTTTTTGTTTGCATTCAAATTACTAGATGGGGCACGATGACTGAGTTGGGCTGGCGAAGCAATAGGTTAAAACAGGTCACGATCAGGTGGTGTATAACGGAGAGTATCAATGTGACTTATAAATCAGAAAACAGTCTTCTCAAGAGGAACATTTCCCTTAAGTTTTAGCTTTAATTTTTTCTTTTTATTTGGTCAGTTTTTGTTTATAACCAAACTGGTGTCCCTTTATTAGTTTCGGATTACATAAGTAGTTAGTATTTTAATATTTCAAAACTTATTGTGATTTATTTTAGGCTGCTACGGTTGAGTCAAACTCAGCTACTACATTAGGTAATGTCTTTAAATCAAAACATGAATTGTCTAAACCCTCATATTGTCACTATTAGAAGGTGGGTGTTTGGGATTGCTTATCTAAATGTTTATATGCTTAGTTTAAGTGTTTGATTTGTTGTTAGTTATCACAAACTTCATGATATTTCATAGGTGTTAAAGGATCTAACATTGTTTATTTTCTCAGATCCAACAATGTGCAAACGTGGTATTTATGGTGTATCCATTTTAGACTCAAGTTAACATCAAACAGTGTTTTACACGCGTTACTCGAGTATCATGTATGCCTAGACATAGTGAGCCCACCCATTCATAAGGTAAATTTAATGCATACATAGTTGTTGAACTTATTTCTTATAAAGGGGTTGTACGAATTGTGTATTGAACTTGCTTATGAGGAGGTTGTTTGGGATTGCTTTTTAAAACATAAAGGGGTTGTTTTGGATTTCGTATTAAGCATGCTTATAAAAAGAATGATTGGGGGTCTTATGAATATGTTTATCCTTTTATAACCTGTTTTTATAGAAAATCCCTTACAACCCCTATAAGAATTTTTAATAAGCAACTGTAAACAGTCCTTCAATAAGCAGAGTTACTAATCCCAAGCGACCTCTATAAACTGTAGTTTCAATAAACAAATCCAAAACAACCAAAATTTTATTTTCTAAAAAAAATGACATAAACATCGGTCACCATAACCTCTCTTTGATCTTTTGTGTCACCTATTTTAGAATGAAACTGTATCAACTATCTCACTTGATAATTACCTTTTCGGCCTCTCTGTTTGTTTATTTATCTTGCTGTATTGAAAGGGATCTTTTGAAGTGGTGTAAGAGAATTGTAGATTTGGCTCCCATTTTTTGAAGATAATTTGCTGAAGAGGTTTTATATTAATATTGCTGCAATGTTTCTTTGATCGTATTTATGATTTCAAATTTCTTTAATAATTTTTGTTTTGCAGGTTGTTGATGTTTTCACAGCCTCTTCAAGCTCAGGGTAAATGTGTTCAAAAATTATGAAAGAGTTAGCAGCGATATGGGAATTACCAAATACATATTGCACGAGTAGCTCTTAGCCGCACAAAGAAGCCAGTTAGTTACCATTTAAATGCTACTCTGCAACTTGTTATTATAGTTCAATTCATATTGCGTCTTTTGCTTCTTATAATTATTTATATTTTTTGTAAAGCTGTGTATTGATATCATGCCATGTGTGTTGGGATTGGTACGTTGAAAGACCGGTTGTATCTGTGAAGTTTAACGAACCTGTTCTTGTGGCTGGTGAAACATTTTGTTTACAACAAAAGAGGGACCAGGCTAAGCTGCAGAGATCATGAACCAGTGACAAACCCGACGCATATGTTAGTAAATTAGCCCTCATTTCAATGTCTTAAATTTCAGATTATCATATTGATGTACACATCTACATATGATACGTTTATCAATAGGTGTTCTTTAACTGCCATCATATCGGACCCCATATTTGAGGCTAAGACGTTTTTTTAAAAGGTGCTGCATATTTTACAAGTCAAAGCTTTTTTTATTTTTGACTTATAGTATTTTATAGATTGTTTCCAAATATATTAAGGTTTGTGTCATCTTGAAAGGGGCGTCAGAGGTGAAATTACTTGACTGAGAATATATAGAAGGAACTGGCTCATGTTGTTCATATTTCAAATGTGCAGGTCTGCAAACAAGTACAAGAATTGGGTACTCTTCTTCCCCAAGTTAATACTTATTTACTTTATGTTTGCCTACATTTATGTCTTTCAGAAACGGGCACTTTTTGGATGTATGCTATATTGGCTATCCCGTAAAATACGCAAATTTTAGCAAGTCACTCAAATATAAGTTTAATTGTTTAAAAACCTTAATTAATTATATTGACATTCGATAAGAATTAGTATAGGTTCAAAATGTAATCAATGTTTCTATTCACAAATAGCTATCGGAAATGGCCGTTTTACCAGAAAAATAGCAAACTGTACCATACTTAAAGGGGTGTTTGGGAATGCTTATGATCTTATTTGATTTTTATAATCCGGATAATTAAATCCAAACACTTTATTGAAAACTGCTTATTTGCTTAGTTTAGAAGAAATACGCACTTAGAAAGCATAAGGCATCAACATGTTTGTTTTCAAGCCAGATAAGCTCTTAGAGTAAGCAATCCCAAACACCCCCTAATTTCTCAAATTTCTTTGAAGATTAAAAAGTAAAATGTTTTTACCTGTTCACTTAAGGGTATATAGACAACTTCATTTTGTATGAAAGGGAGAGCCGTAGGACTGTTACTATTGCAGATGCAAGAGTGTGATAAATTGGTCTTATTTAGATAGCTTAGTTTATGGTTTACTTATATAGTGTTGCACAAGACCATCGCAGGACTATTGACTATAGTTGGGATGATGGTCAATTTGTTAAAAATCATTATACACATGATTATAATGTCAACTTTGCTGAATTATCCCTAGATGGATTCAAAATATGATAGATTTATTGAATGAATCGGCCAAAGAGTATTATCGATAATGCAGCAGCTACTCTAGCAGGCTTGATGAATTATAAGGAGTGGGGGTGGAATTTTGAGAGAATGCAATAGCCCCGTAGTAGAATGAAAGAGTACACAAGACATAAAGGCTGGTTCCATGTTGGTAATAGTCTCCTTAGTAATAGTCTCCTACCTGTAGTATTTTGTATATAAGTAGAGGTACCATGTATTTAGCAACATTCATAGTGAAGTTTAGTTTTATGCGAGTATTATGTGAATGTTTCTGGAAAATTTAGCTAAGCTCCTCAATACACATAAAGAAAATGTGGAAGCGGGTATCAAAGAAGACAACGAACCCAGTGTAGATGACCTTATTTGTTTAAGATTATATAGTGTTTTTATTCAATGATTCGCACCAAATAAATTAGTTGGTAAAAGAAAGACAAAATCCCCTAGAAATTTAGTCTTTTTGGCAACATAGCCCCTGACAATTACAACAACTTTACTCTTATATAGTATATTTACAAAACATGATAATACATGATAATTTGATCAAATCAATTACTTATTACTCGGTTTATTGGGTTTGTCAATCTCTTTAAATGCATAACAAAAGAAACATAATAAAATCAATGGTCAAAACAAAATAAAAAAAACTATATGAAAAATACAAACACAAACAGGCAATACAAAATACAACGATAACTTATTGGTCCGACTAAACTCTTAAGTATATTACAAAAATTTAAGATTTTAATCCGGAAACCAAAAAAAACTTGGTTATGATATTCAACCAAAAAAAAACAATGACAGCTAACATGAAAGAAAACTAAACTAACACAATTGATATTAAAAACAAACTCTACATTGCTCATATTGACATATCGTTTAACCGGGGTCATTTGGATATAACGTGCGACGCAACCACAATCTCTTATCCAATTCCTTTTTGAATGAAACGCATAACTACACTTAGTCAGGCTCTATTCTTCGTATAATACAAATCTAAAAACACAAATTAAAAGGAAAAAAAAAACTTAGTTTTAAAATATATCTAGATCTTTCTACTGGTGTCGTTACAGATGTAAAGCTTATTTTAGTTGGATTGAGTGGCTTAAAAACCCGCATCTTGTCACTTTGTAATCTTCTAGCTCCTTGCTAGTTTTTTATCTCTCAATAAAATTCGCCGTTCAAAAAAATAAAATAAATAAATAAGTTAACCATGCTTATCTCCTATATTATATAAATTAGTTTTACGTTCTCACAACTTTGTTCTACAACCTTAACCAACATGGATTTTCTGTTAATTTCAGGTTTTCTTTAACTAGTGTCTAGTGGCCATGATGGCAGAAGTTATGAAATTTTTTGTGAACTGAAACTACAACATACAATAGTTGATGATTTTAATAGTTTTCTTAGTTTGTGTGTTTTTACTAAACTTATGTGCGTTTTACATAACTTAAAACCGCTAACTGGTTGTCGCTTAGAGCTCTAAAACGCTTCCAAATGCTAGCTACCAAACATGACGATAGAACTAAATTTATTTGTAGAAACAATTGTGTTCATTTAATGTATGAAACATGTGTCACCGTTGGTCAAGTTAGGAAATACTCTCTTTTTATTATTAGTTGGGGTTTTCTTAAACCATTAGTCACGTTTTTTCTTAATGGACACCTACAATTTGCTTATTAAGATTCCGTTTAAATTCTGCTTATCATTTAAATGGTTGCGTCCGTCATTCATGCATTGCCATACCAATCTATACTTTTAAGTTGAAATTAAATGAATCCATACTTTTTCATGTTGTGTATCATCAATTCTCAACACACCGTGCATAAGTTTCATGCAATATTTATTTCCCTTTGGTGCATAACTACATATGTGTTGGCATAAGTGCAAGGGTTGTAGTGGCTAAAAAACCTTAGCCATTTGGGCTCACTTCGTGTCACATCACTGTCATCTCATTTCAACACAACTCAAAATACTCTTTCACTCATAACACACCATATTTTAGCCATTTGGGTCCCACCACTCACCAATTTATTATTTTTCATAAATATTTCACACAAACTAAATTTATTACATTTAAATAAAAATACAAATTACAATACGGAAATAAAAATACAATACAGAATTTTAAAAAAATATGGAATTTAAAAAACAAGAACGGAAAAAATACATAAAAAACTAGATTATTATCCGGTCACTGTTGAGCATATTTTGCAATGATTTTTTCTTGTCTCTTTCGGATAATGCTCGCTTTAGGTTCCGACAGCAAATCAGTATCAATCGTGAAAAACTCCATTTCTTTGAACTCCATCATCGCCACCTCTTTTTCTTTCTTCGCCTCGTATGCGGATGTTCCGGCTTGTAGTTTGCGCCTTAAGTCCTCAGATACATAATCAGATAAAGACCCCGATGCACTTCCCCCGGTGCTCCCTGTCGTTTCAGATTTGGTCTTTTTTGCGGGTCGATTTTTTCCCGCGGGACGAGGTCTCACATCAGGACCGAAAATTTCGGTGTGATCCTCCGTATCAAGAGGTTTCGGTGCGTCCCATTTGGAGTGACCTTTTAAAATACGCCAGCAATGCTCGAGTTGAAACTTTCTCCCCGTCGGCTGTTGAGCTGCAAAAGTTATCTTTGCAGCCTCGATGTGATCCGCCTCATTTGCCCCGCTTTTACGTTCAAGATGATCGTAAATAGCGTTGAACTTTTGGCAATCACCGTTGATCCTGGTCCATTTACCCGTGAGCATATGTCTGGTACGATAACCTTGGCTGGTAAGGTTGTGATTGTTGGAAATCATCTGGTTGTTTTTTGAGATTTTAGAATGGAGCATTTTTTTGTTGTTGGAAATTTTGGAATCGGTTGTTGAGTTGGTGCTTAAAAAAAGCTTGTTGTTGTTGACGGAAAATATGTTCCGGTGGCGGTATGGTCGTAGAATATTAGGTACCAAAACCGGGATATTGTTGGAATGACGACGCCGATTGTGAGTGTTGTGATGATGGTGTAGACGGATTCGAGCCAATTTCTTTTTGGTATGACGAGTTCGGATTGAGAAGGTTAGTGAAATACCCTTGCTCATTTGGATCCTGAGACATTTTTTTGTGTTTTTTTGATAGAATTATCAGAAGAATAGAGTAATTTTTGTTGTGTTTACAAAAGTGAAATAGGGGTATGTATTTATAATGTAAAAGGTGAAAAAAAAATTAAAAAAAATCATTTTGAAAAATGTTACCGTTTACTAACCGTTGGCTTCTTTTTTTTGTCTCTTTGTGCGTTGGAAATTCGGCTAAAATGCCATGGCGAAAAAGTGGCTAAGTTTCGAGGTGTCGTGGCGATCGCCGTTTGGCTGCCAAATAGGAGTGGCGAAAGCTCCTACGTTGTTACACCGCATGCTCTAACTTATATGCGCTTATAAACAGTGTTTGACCACGATGTCAACAATTTAATGACACTCACTCAGTTAGCATTTAACAAGCATGATTGTGCGCGCGTTGCTGCGGGACGTTAATTTTTTTTTCATTTCTTTTTGGCTTAGCATAGGGCGGTTTTTTACTGCATAAGAGCTGGACCTTCCACGCGTTACGGCGGGGCTTGTTTTTGTGTGATTTGATTAATTTTTTCGAATGTGTTTCGAATGAATATCGTATGGAAATGTGTTCACGCGTTGTGGCGATGCTGACTTGTATATTGCAATATTTGGCTCGTTTTGTTCGCAATCCGAAGATCTTTCCGCAGGTATTTTTTATCTGAATGAATCGGTAGATATGTGTTATATATTTGATAAATAAAGTTTATTATATAAAAAATCGTAAATAGTTAAAAGTTGATGGTACGTTTTGTAAATTTTCTTTTTTATTTTATTCATATTAAACTTCAACATTTTTTCATAAAATCGTGCGTATGTCAGAAGCATTGCAATATTGGGCTCGTTTTGTTCGCAATTCGAAGATCTTTCCGCTGGTATTTTTTGATCTGAATGATTCGGTAGATATGTGGTATATAGTTGATAAATAAAGTTTATTATATAAAAAAATCGTAAATAGTTAAAAGTTCAGGGTGTGTTTTGTAAATTTTCTTATTTTAATTATTTTGGGCCGGAAGAAGTTTGTTTTTTTTAGAGTGGGCCGTTGTTAGGCTACATTTATATGCGAGTGATAAAACGAAAAGAAACGACGTCGTTCTTTTCCGTTATATATATATATATATATATATATATATATATATATATTTATATATATAAATATATATATATATATAATTAATGGGAAGGGATCAATGATAAGAAAAAACTAAAAATAAGAAGAAATAAGAAGTAATTCTACCACACATTTAAAAATGAAGAGAATTTCAAGGGTAGATGCATCCCTTTGTATGTGCATCTGAAATGTGTGGTTGTGTTTATTCTTATCATTCTCAATTTTAACTATTGTTTATATATATATATATATATATATATATATATATATATGTATATAATTAATGGCATAGTCATATGGTACATCGCAAAACAAATAGAAAAAAACAAAGTTACACATTCTAGAAACTACCCGAGGCTTTAACTGCGAATGCTACAAAATGGTGTCAATTATAAATAAGTAAATAACCAAGACAAAAGAAAAATCTCTACCCACAAAAGCTGTGTCACGCTTAGAATTGATTAACTGACTAAAACAACACAGTAAATAGTTGTATTTATATTTGAAATGACAAAATTAGTTTTCTTTTTAAAGAAACAACCTAATCTAAAAGTCCATTGACCAGAATCTTTAATGAACTAACCTTTTGGCTAAAATCTATATTTCTAAATGATAATTTTTCATAACAACACGCTATCAATTTTATTATCGATCCAACTTCGAATCGTACTTCATTCATCTTTCTTGTGTAACATAGGGTCCATATCTATTTCTTCGAATTTAAACAGGAAGTCTATGAAGAAGGTTGTGATTTCCCTTGATTATTTCTTACAAATATACACAATATATATAAATTACAAATGTATAGGCTTGAGCCCAAGATAACTATCAAACCCCTAATGATGACTCATGATTAACAAATCATCTAAAAATAAACCAACTAATAATGGAAGGAAGCTGATCAAATATAATCAAATATAAATATTTTTTTTGAACGACAACTTTATTAGAACCACTAGCAAGAAGCTAGACAATTACAAAGAAAACAAGTGTGGGTGTTGAAGCTAACTAACCCAATTCAAAGTTCTATTACCTCTAGCTACACACCAAGTAAAAGAGCGTAAAATAATATCATCAAAAATAGAGTTTTTACGGGGTTTAGTAACCGCAAAAAGAAGCTGATTCCTGTAATTCCATAGGCTCCACCAAGAAACATAAAACACACCTTCCGGCACATCTTTAGACTTAGAACCAAGACGGATAGATTTGAACCAAGATAGCCAGCCATCATACGAATCGAAAGATTGAAAACCCAAATTCCACCAGCGACAAACTAACATCAACACATCCTTCACCACGGAACAACCAAAAAACAAATGAGAAGAGTCCTCGAGAGCAAGATCACACAGCGAACAAGCCAAAGACGGGACCGTAACATTCCTTCGAGCCAAGTTCGATCTAGTAGGAAGACGATCGAGGAAAAGCTTCTAAGCAAAAACATTTACTTTAATCGGAATACTTTTTATCCAGCGAGGAACTTCCACTTTAGGAAGAAAAGACTCATCTAACAAATTTCGAACATCCTTGACACGAAAAACTCCAACGCCATTTAAATCCCAAAACCATCTATCCTCCATATTAGATAAAATAACCGAACCAAGCAATTCCAAAAGATGATCAAGTTGTTGAGACTCGACACCCCCACGGACAGGACGGCGAAAAGAAGAAGTGATAGGAGCATGGATCTTATTAGCAACAGAAAGATCTTTGTTCTCTTCTAAAGCGTATAACCGAGGGAAAGAGAGCTTGAGCAAGGAATCACCAATCCAAAAATCATTCCAAAAACTTGTGCGCGTACCTTTACCCACCCGGATCTTACAATGAGAAATAAGGTCTACACCTTTATCTTTTAGGGAGTTAACTTCCTTAATGATTGAGCTCCATGTCGAATGGTATGAGGCAGAAAGAACTTGACCGTTCGAGCCATGAATAGCAGCTATAACCCGAAACCATAAAGAATTATCATGAGAAAGATAACGCCACACCCACTTGAAAAGAAGAGCCCGGTTGAGAGCATAAAAACTTGAGACTCCCAACCCACCATATTTCTTAGAAGCAAGCACCTTAGACCATTTAACCCAAGCGATCTTTCTATCTCCATCTTGAACTCCATTAAAAAATTCCTATGTAAGCTTTCCATAAAATTAAGGACAGATTTGGGAACCTTGAAAATCGACATGTTGTAGATGGGAGTGGAGCCAAGCACCGATTTAAGAAGGGTAAGGCGACCCCCGATAGATAAAGTATTAAGCTTCCACTTGGACAACCTCTTCTTCATCTTGGTAATCGTCTCGTCCCAAGCCTTAATCGAAGACATGTTGTCGCCTACTGAAATACCCAAGTATTTAAATGGGGCTTTCATTATCGAACAACCAATAGACTTGGCAGCCTCAGCAACTATGTTATCAGGGATACCGATGCCTAAAAGATGACTCTTCTGTATATTAATCGACATTCCTGAAAGCAATGAGAAGCATCGAAGGATGTTCATGATACCCTTTAAATTAGCATAAGACCACTCACCAATAAACACCGCATCATCTGCATAGAATAAATGGGACAACGTAATAGATGGGTCAATCCTAAAACCTGTGAAAATTCCCGCTTCGACAGCCCAGGAAAACGATAGATGGAGAGATTCCATGATGAGAATAAACAGAAAGGGAGCTAAGGGGTCCCCCTGTTTCAAACCTCTATGCAGATGGAACTCGGAAGTCGGACTCCCATTAACTAAGATAGAAGCCTTCCCCGAAGACAAACTACCTCGAATCCATGAACGCCATTTGGATCCGAAACCGAATGAGTTGAGAACATCATCCAAAAAATCCCATCTAATAGAATCATACGCCTTGGCAAAATCAACTTTAAAAATCATGGCTTGTTGCTTTTTAAGTTTGCACCAAGCTAAAATCTCATTAATAATAAAAGGACCGTCGAGAATCTGTCTATTAGGAAGGAAAGCAGTCTGAACATCTGAAATAAGATCAGAAATGACCATCAAAAGTCGTGTGGCGAGGATCTTAGTCACAACTTTATAAAGGCTTCCAATTAAACTAATGGGACGGTAGTCGCTAACAACTTTCGGATTTAAAACTTTCAGAATGAGGGCCACAAACGAAGAGCTACATCATATAGCGAAATCTCTATGTTCGAAAAACCATTCCACTGCGATGCTAAAATCAGGCCCAACAATGGCCCAGTACTTGCGAAAGAATTCGAACGTAAAATCATCAGGCCCAGGGGATTTATCCTCACCACATCCCCACACAGCTGTGCGAATTTCATCATTGGAGATCGGAGATTCCAAATCTAAAATCTGGTCATTTCTAAGGCGATTAAGGAAAAGAAAATTAAGGCTACTCTTCTTGAATTTGAAGAATAGTTGCTGCAAAGATCAAAAGAGATGATTTGAAGTGTTGCAGATCAAGAATAACTTGAAGAATTCTATTTACAACATCCTCAGAAAGCTTAAAGTATTTAAAGTAAAGATCAAGAATGTTTTGAAGGAACTTGAAGTTCACAAGTGAAGATCAAGTTAGGGGAGGATTGTTGGGAAATAGATTGTAACAGACTTAATACTGGTAGTATAACAGTTAAGTCTGGTAGTAATAGTTAGTTCTGGTAGTATTGAGTTAATACTGGCAGTACTAAGTTAAGTCTGGCAGTACTAAGTTAGTACTGGTAGAGTAGCAGTACTAGAGTTAGTACTGGTCATAGTTAGTTAAGTCTGTTCATAGTTAAGTCTGTTTATGTAACAGAATAGTAATAGTTATCTTAGAGATATCTTAGGAGATATCTTAGGAAAGGATATGTATTATCCTTTGACACGATTGTAAGCCCATTAGGGTTTCCTTGGTGTATAAAAGGAACCCTAAGGCACAATGTTATGTACTACGTGATTGAGAAATATCAATAGAAGCATTAGAGCTTAATAGCAATTTAGAATTATTGTTTCTTCTTAATTCTTGTGTTAAGTTTCCGCATTAACACTTGATATTCATAGTCAGTGTCTCTCATATAGTTGATTTGGATTTATCCAAGTTATCTATAGTCTTACAAAGGCTAGTCAGATCCTATACCAAGGACCTACACTCTTCTTGAGCCCGGGTCTTGGAATTTGTCCGCGAAATGATTACGAAATTCTTGTTTAACGAGGTAAGGATCATCAATCCAATCACCATCTACCATAACACCTTTAACGGAAAGATTGGCGCATTTTTTGTTAATGATAGTATGAAAGTAATTGGAGTTCTCATCCCCCTCGATAGCCCAACGAACTTTCGCCTTTTGCATGAAATCATGATTATTAGAAGCTTGGACATAATGTAATTATTTCAAAACTTCCATACGTGATAAAAGAATGTCATCAGTAGCTCCACCTTGATTCAACATTTTATCAATGTCACACAACTTAGTCTTAAGATCATTGGTACGACCTACTTGTTGTCTTTTGTGATCCATAGTCCACGTACGAATCACCTTCTTCAACATTTGTAACTTTTTTTAAACCGAATCATCTCGTTGGAATCATCAAGAACAAAAGAATTCCAAGAATTCTTGACCAATTCATCAAAACCAGGAAGACCGAGCCAAAAATGATAAAAGCAAAACGAAGTAGGACCAAAATCTGAAATAACTTCCCTGAGCAAAATGGGTCTATGATTCGAAAGGTGCCGATTCAGACAAATTACCGAGATGAGAGGAAAAGTGGAAAGTAAACCATTAGACATAAGAAACCGATCTAACTTACTCATCTTGGTAGCCGAAGGACGTGCCCATGTAAAAGAGTACCCTTCCAACTGGATATCGATTAAACCCGAGCTAGAGATAAAAGAATTAAACACATTAGCTCCTTGAACATTAAAAACAGATCCCCACTGTTCCTCTATACTTCTAACTTCATTGAAATCCCCCATAATCAAACTTTCTCCATTCCAACTAGTGATGAGAGACGCGAGATAACTCCACAACATTCGTTTAGAAGAACAAGATTGAGGAGCGTAAACTGAAATTAATAACAACTTCTGCTTATTCGGGATCCACGTCCCATACAAAGCAACAAAATTATCAGAGATAATATGTTGCTCCTTCTGGAAGATATTAGTATCCCATGTACAAAGTATACCGCCTGAATTGCCACAAGCCTCACTAACAATGTGATCAAAAAAATAATTACCCCATAGAAATTTAACCTCCATAGCCGAAACACACTCCATCTTAGTTTCTTGGATAGACAAGAAACTAACTTTATGTTTGGTAATCAACTCCCTGATCCAATCTTTTTTAGCCTTGGATCCTAAGCCTTGGACATTTAAAGAAAGACAATTCATCGGAAAACTACATGCTCTCCTTGTGTTCCAATAATCTTCTCCATGTCCTTAGTACAACCTTCCATAGAAAAACCCATGGTTTGACCCACCGTAATCATTTCTTCTAATATCTCCAAAATAGAACCGCCTTCCTTGAGCTTAATCCCATTATTTCTACTTTCAGAAGAATTTCTATCCACAGAATTCTCCATCTCCTCCAAAATTCGCGAATTACTCCTTTCCGACCTACTTGGAGGCCGATTAGTTTCTACATCAGGAACAACTTGCTCGTTGTTAGCCTGAATATCCTTATCAGGTGTGAAACCCGGAGGATATGGAATGCTGGTTTCCGTACCAGAAGCTCTATCTTCCTTAGTACGTTTTTCAAGTAAACCGTAAATGCTGAAGGGATCAGAAGAAACCTCCTTAGCATTAGAAGACTCTCCTTGATGATGCTCAAGACCCTGATCTTCAACATTATCACCAAAATACGTATCCGAAACCGCTTCACACTCACTCTCCTCATCGCCATTATTCAAACTATTAGCCTCGTCATTAACCTTAACGGACTCGTCGTCCGAACACTGTACTTTCTCAGGAACTTCTTTAAAGGATGGAGACCAAACAAATAGTTCCTTAGCTCGAGCCCAAAAGACCTTCCCTTTTACAATAAGTTTAAAGCTTTCCAAAATGTTCTCCGCTTGATTGGTCTTAATACAAATATGCTTACGTTCAAAAAGGCCATCATACCCGTCCTCTAATTCAACCATCTCTCCCCACTTAGACCCGATCTTTTGAAAAGTTGAACGAGACCAAGCATTTAAAGGAACCCCTTCAATGTCAACCCAAACAATCCGTTCTTTAGCAGCGAAATCCGATTGAGCATTACAAAGACGTCTAAACCATGAAGCGACCCCCACATGTTGCATGAATTTCATTTTAGTCTTGGATGACTTCAACTCGATCATTACCCATAATCCTCCTAGATAAACAATGCGAGCGTTATGAAGCCCCTCGTTAGACAGAAGCACCTGCAAATTATTAATAGAAGAAAACTGAAGAACTTCACCCATGACACAATTTTCGAGGTCCCTGTTCACCAGACAAGAATCATCTAACACCAAAGTAGGCTTCAAAAGAATAGGAGATGTCGAAACATTCACATATGATCCACCATGACCCTGGACCTTAGGTAGCCTAAAACCCGATGCATTACCAGGGGGCACCGACATATCTTTTTTAATAGGGGAAGCTTTAGCCCTTTCAAATCGAGCAGGGTTAGCAGTTAAATGAAATCGACCAATCCAAGTAGTATTGAGATTCTCAATTAGGCGATCTAAATTAAGAACCTTAATGAATCGAACAAAAGCAAATCGCTTCCTTGCCTTTGATTTCTTATTTGGGATGAACACATCTACCACGGTGCCGTAATCATTGCACACCTTCCATAGATCCCTATTATTGCAACCATCAGGAAAATTAGAAATAAACACCGATTTAGAAATCTTGGAGGTTTGATCAAATTTGGATTGAAGGGAGTTCTGGTTACGAAACCCCATGGACAAAAGGCGAGAATTAAAAAGAAACGGAAATGGAAATCGAATTAAAAGAGGAATAACAGATCTAAACCCTAAGATCCCAGGATGAGAATGTCGCCTAACTCGCTCAATTGAGATTAATCATTAGATGATTGATCCCGATTTCAGGGGTTATAACGATTTCAGACACCAAGGATGAAGGAGATTAGAATGTTAATTTGTGGAAAAAAATTTATCGTCGCCATTAGGTTCGAGTTATGCTCCCCCTTTCTTTTCCTAATTGCTGCAGAAGCTCTCCAAGTTCTTATTATTGAAGCTTGTGGTAAAGGCTTTTTTAAAGGTATTTCGTTGAATAATGAGGAGACCAATCTCTCTTTATTGCAATATGCTAATGATGCCCTAGTATTCGGCGAATGGTCAAGGAAGAATATAAAGAATTTAATTTCCATCTTTAAAAGTTTTCATAAGATATCAGGATTTGGGGTTAACCTATCTAAAAGTAGTATATACATACGGTATTGGTGTGTATTTAGATGAAGTTAAGAGTATTGCTCTTTCTCTCAACTGCAAAGGTGATTCGCTTCCGTTCAATTACCTCGGTTTACCGGTTGGCAAAGATATGTCAAAAGCAAGTAGTTGGGCCGGTGTTGTGGACCGTTTCACTAACCGTCTATCATCTTGGAAAGCGAACTTTCTCTCTTGTGGTGGTCGTTTAACCCTCACAAAGTCGGTTTTTGGTAGTTTGCCTGTTTACTACTTATCATTATTTCGTGCGCCTAAGAAGATTATAAATTTACTTGAAAGAATCCGGTGTAGGTTCTTTTGGGGTTTTAAAGAAGATGAAAAGAGACTTATATGGATTAAATGGAAAACGGCCCTTGCTAGTATTGATCAGGGTGGTCTCGAAATTGGGAGCATCTATGCTAAAAACATGAGTTTACTCGGTAATTGGTGGTGGCGTTTTCTTTACAAAGGAGAAGCTTTATGGTGTAGGGTTATTAAATTGATTTATGGTAATGAAGGTGGTTTGATGGGTGAGTTGGGAACAGGGCTAAAATATGGATTTTGGGAAAATATTGTGAGTGTAGGAGCTGTTATTGATGATATGGGTATCCCATTTCGCAATTCGTTCATTAGAAAAATTGGATGTGGTAATTCTATCCATTCTGGGCCGATAGGTGGGTTGATACTGGCCCCCCTCTTAAGTCGAGGTTCCCTCGTTTGTTTGCTCTTGATTGTTCGAATGAGTTTCGCCTAATGGATCGTTGGCAGTTTTCCTGGAATTGGCGTTGTCAACCTCGAGGTCGCAGCTTGTCTGATCTCCATTCTCTATTGGCTCTCCCAGAGGGTACCTTCCTTCGCCCCGGTATCGAGGATAGTTGGTCTTGGGTCCTTGACCATGATGGGTTATTTTCTGTGAAGCGCCTATCCAAGCTAATTGATTCTGCTTTCCTGTCTGATCGTTTTCCAGGTAAGACACATGAATGGAATCCGCTAATTCCAAAAAAGATCAACATTTTTCTGTGGCGTCTTGTTCTTGGTCGCATTCCTTTGTTGACTAAATTAGATTGGCGAGGTGTTGATGTTCCTTAAGTGTTATGCCCGTTGTGTGAAGCAGCCCCTGAAACTAGTGAGCACCTATTTATTTCATGTGCAAAATCTGTTGCAGTTTGGCGTAAGTGTTTAAGTTGGTGGGGCATCTCTTTCCCTCAAACTCTTGGCTCAATCTCAGACATGGTGACCGGCTCACTTGCTAATCACTTACCTCCAATTACCAAAACGATCTTTAATGGTGTCTGCTACATCACTTTGTGGGCTATTTGGTCGTGGAGAAACAAGGTTTTTCATTCCACTATTGAAGAGAAAAGTAAGGAGCAAAGTTCAGATATTTTTCCTCGGATCCAATCCGCATCCCTTCTTTGGATGTCCAACCGGTGGCGAAAAAGAAAAGTAAAGATAAATTGGAATTTATGGATTTCAAGTCGATATAATATAATGTGTGGTGATGTTCTCCCGGCTGGTGACTAGCTCTAGTTGGGTCGAGGTTGCTTGCTGTTTTGTATATATTGTCTTTTTTTGGTCCTCTTCTTGATGGCCATAATGTTTTTGGTTTTTGTTTGCCTTTTGGCTGTGCTCCTTTTGTGAGTTTCTTAATAAAGCTTTGCTCTTAAAAAAAAGATTTTATAAGAATATTTGTGAATTTAATTTCTTTTTTTAATCTTTGTAACATAGTTAGATATTTTCCCAAATATAAAAAAGAAAAAGAGACAAAGGGAAAAAAAATTATGTGATGCATCAGCGTGCTCTTAATATTTAGCCAACTTTACTTTACTGCTTTCATACCAACTTCTTATTGCATTTTCACACTAAGGTGCTAAGCCGTTATGAACTGGTCTTAGTTTTGATCTGGTCTTGTACATAGGCGTAGGCGTAAACTACAAGGTCCAAGGATCTACGACATGTATCCACATAAGTATAAACAATGTCATGTCATAAGTTCACATAGGCATCATTTATTAGCCACTCTATCAAAGCAAATTAATTTTATACAAAAAAATGAACGTATTATTTGAATTCATTCAAAAAACAAAATTCTATATTAAACCTATTTTTAAAAAAAACACACACACACGCACACCAATAAGATTTATATACCACATAGATGGGTCACGAAG
This sequence comes from Tanacetum coccineum, assembly GCA_026074375.1. Taxonomy (NCBI): domain Eukaryota; kingdom Viridiplantae; phylum Streptophyta; class Magnoliopsida; order Asterales; family Asteraceae; genus Tanacetum; species Tanacetum coccineum. The sequence goes on along the minus strand of BQNB010006162.1, from coordinate 55,341 downwards.
CTAGTTTATGAGTATGTTTGGAAGACAGCTTTTAAAAGCATTTTTGAGCAATTAACGTTTAGCGTTTAGCATTTAGCATTATTATTATAAAGCTCATTTGGAAGAAAGCATTAAGCATTTATAAAATTATAAAACGCTAATTGCTCAATCCTTTTTTAATAAGCATTTAGCATTTAACATTGAACATTTAGCGTTACGTCATTTTACATATTAAAATTACAGTTACAGCTATTTTTTTAAGGGTTAATTGCTTAAAAATGTATTATACTTGCCACTTTTTGTCATTATATGTAGACAACTATTTTTTTGCCATTGTATTGTTCAACTTTTAAATTCGTGCTATTGTGTGTATTTTGTGACCATTTTACCCTCACTTTTTTCAAATTTTATAATTCTTGAATGGGTAAAATCGTTCCTATTTTACATGCAGAACATTAGTCAACTGAATACACACATAAGCAACGAATTCAAAAGTTGAGCGACCAAATGGCAAAAATATAGTTTGATCTACTTACACATGACAAAAGGTGACAGTATAATACATTTTTAGGCTAATTTAACCCTTTTTTTTTTACGGCTTTGTAGGATATATAAAAATAAAAAACATCTAGCAAGGAGCTAGATGCTAAAGAGTACAATGCAATCTAGAAATGAAAACAAGAACAACACATCCTAGAAGCATCTTGAAGCTTTAACTGCGAGGGCAGCAAAAAGGATGAAAAAACTCTTGCCAATTCGACAAGAGAAAAACCCCCACTCATGGAGGCCGAGCCCTCGGGTTTCACTCCAAAGTGTTTTTTATGCCACCCCATACAAGCCTCGAGGGAAAGAAAAAAGAAAGAAAAGAATCATTAACCAAAACCACATCACGCAATCAACAAGGGAGACTTAAGCCAATCTACCCAATTGCATGACATATGCCCTCTGTGGATTAACATGCACTCGAGAAAAAGAAGAGCGAGGTGGGGGGGGGGGGGGGTTGGTGGGGTGAATGTTATCTCAAATGTCACTTTTTCTCATCGGGTGTGAACAAAAAGTAACACGATTACGGAACCTCCAAAGCCACCAAAGAGAAGAAGCCACAATGACATAAAAACGATTTTTTTCATGTTGAAGTACTGACAATATAAGACTAAACCATTTCTTTACCCAAATGCTCAAAGAGTAAACAGAGAAAGTGTGATGTCAACATCCAATTCTACAAAAACTATTATAAATTATAACTGCTACTGCTAACTACTTCAAGGTTAATGCTCTACTGCTTCACTGCTTATTATGCCTTAAACTGCTTTATGCTAACTCGCTAACAGCTAGTTCAACAAATCTTCACTGACAATTTATTGATTTACAAGTCGTTGTGATATTATATTAATTCTCTTAACTAAGCGCTTTAAAAGATATAACAATCTCTTTAAAACTTGAGACTTGATGATGGTTTCTAAAGTTGCTCATTGAAATAAACTGCTTATGTGTACGGTATCATAGCAAATTTTGACCATAACACACTAAAATCGCGTTTTTCGCTAGCGTCATACGTTGGAAAGCTACATTGTGGCTTACATGTTGTTTTGTGATCTTTGTTTGCGTATATACATCCTACTAGTATTTAAAAGAGAAGGAATTATGACGACAAACCTAATTTTATGGACTTGTGAACACACTTAAGAACAAAATAATGAAATGATATATCGCATAACCGTTACCTTATGTAGGGACCAGATATTGGACTCACTTATTAACGTATAAGTGCTCCAAATTTCTTTAACGGACACCCATTGCCTTTTTGTTAGCGATTTTTAAGATAACCTACAACAACAACAATAATCCTGTTGGAAATTTGTGCACTTGGGGGGAGAAATAGGGTCATACTTAGAAATGGGGGTTTGGAGGTTCCGAAGCTGTAAGCCACCAAGTCATCTGATTTTTTCCTGACTTTGTAGTGGTTAGGATTTAATTGGTAGTTGGCAAACATTTGTGGCAGGTTTGACTACATTAAAATGTTTGTAACAATTTTTGCTATTTAAAGTAGCTAGTTGTCTGCATTAAATGGCCACACTTTATATTTTTGGTCCACTCATATCCCATAATTGTAAAAATATAGCGGAGGTAAGTATAAGAAGAGGATTTATTAGCCATTAATACTCTCCATTTTGTTTTATTGACATCCTATCGGTTAGGTTTTGAGTAAATCTATAAATAGGGATTAGAATTGCATGGAAAAACACACAGAAAACCTAAACACTTAGAAACAAAAGGTTCTTGATTTGTGCCTAAAACAAGAACTACACTTGGTTTTATCCCAATGAGGTATTCGTGATACCCAGGCATAGGGTCGAATAATCTTCTTTAGAAAGTGATTACACGACTTCAAGTGATATCCGATAACCATCTTTGGTAATTAGCTAGGCTATTAATTGTCTTCACCTTGTTCTGGGCTCACAACAAGCAACAATCAAAGAAGATTATTTTGTGATAATCAATGGCTGCTGCTGCTATGAAACACATAGACTTTGACAAGCTTGACAAATTTGAAGGGGTGGACTTTAGAAGATGGCAGAAGAAAATGTACTTCTTGCTCTTCAACATGAGTATGGTGTATGTGCTGACTACTCTTAATCTTGAATATGGTGATGATGCTACCGTGGAACAACTTAGGATGAGGGTCAAGTGGGACAATGATGACTATGTCAGCAGGGGTTTAATCCTCAATGGTATGTCTGATCCTTTATTTGATATTTACCAAAGTGTTGAAACTTTCAAAGAACTATGAGATTCCTTATGGCTGAGGATGCATCAAGTAAAAAGTTCATTGTTAGTAATTTCACCAATTACAAAATGAATGATTCAAGACCAGTTATGGAACAATACAATGAACTTCTTGTCATACTTGGAAGGTTTATACAACATAAGATGAACATGGATGAGGCCATTCAGGTCTCTTGTATCATTGACAAACTCCCTCCTTTTTAGAAATATTTCAAGCACACCTTGAAACATCTCAAGGAGGAGTTAACTCTTGTTGATTTGGGCAGTCATCTACGCATTGAAGAGTCCCTCAGGGTGTAAGATAGTGAAAAGCCAAAAGGCAACAATGTTGTTGGTCCTTCAGTTGTCAATATGGTGGAGCATAACAACTCCTCCAGATACAATGACAACAAGAGTAAACGAAAACATCATGATAACACAAGGGCTTATCCTAACAAGAAGGCAATACCTACTTGTTGGAAATGTGGCAAAACTGGTCACATTAAAAGGGATTGGAAATGTGTTAATGTTGGCAACAAAGCCAATGGTTCAAGCACAAAGAGTTCGGTGGATGGTTCATCCAACTCACTGAAAGGTCAGAATATGTTTAATCAATCTCTTCAGGTTTATTATGTTACATATGTACTTGAAGCTTACTTTGTGCAGGATGAAGATGTTGTATGGTGGGTTGACTCGGGATCAACAGTTCATGTGTGTAAAGATAGATGCTGGTTCAAGACCTATGAGTCATTGAATGATGGATCTATTCTTCATATGGGAAATGAGTCAACAACCCTGGTGCATAGATGCGGTTGTGTAGATCTTAGGTTTAGTTATGAAAAGATTATTTCGTTGTTTAATGTTTTGCATGTTACTAATATAAGCAAGAATTTGGTTTCAAGTAGTATTTTGAATAATTGTGGTTATAAACAAGTGATTGAATCTAATAAATTTGCTCTATCCAAACATGGTGTGCTTATTGGTTTTGATTATTTGAGTAATCAAGTGTTCAGGGTTAATATTGTTAATGATAATATTGCTTCAGCCTTCATTTTAACCTCTAAACTGAATGATTTAATCCTATGGCATGCTAGACTCGGCATGTCCACTTTAAGAGGATACAAGATATGTTTAAGGATGGATTAATCCTAGATTTTAACATGGACACTGAAAAGTGTAAGACTTGCATGCTGACCAAAATAACTAAGAAACCATTTCAAAATGTAAAACTAAAGTTTTGGAGCTGATACACAGTGATCTGTGTGATTTACATGCTTGTCCATCTTTAAGGAATAACAAATACTTTGTGACATTTATTGATGATGCTTCTAGGTTTTGCTATGTTTATTTATTACATACTAAAGATGAAGCATTAGATAAATTTAAAGTATTCAGAACTGAAGTTGAATTACAACAAGGGTATACGCCACTACTAGAATAATGGACAACAGTGACGGAAATTAGCGACCGAATTATTCTGTCGCAAAAAAATGGTTCATAGTGACGGATTAGCGATAACTTAGCTACGAAATTAGCTCTTATAAGTTAATGTCAAATTAGCGACTAATTAGTAACAAGACCAGAGATGGAATTTCCATTCGTTAGAGTTTTATCGCTAAATGTATTCACACTGAGACGGAATTAACGACGAACTTTAGTTGCAATTATTAGCGACGGAATTCTAACAGTATAACGATGGATTTATTTTACCGTCTCAAATACGTCGCTAAAGTTTCCAATTAGCTATGGATTAAAGATGTACTTGGGTTAAGAACAAAGAATTTAGTCATCTCTTATCCGTTGCAAGTTTCTTAAATTAAAAGACACACACGCATCATAGTGGACATTAGGTGATGATGTTGTGCGTATACGTACGATTATAATTAATGAGTCAATGTTACCGTAATAAACCGCGACTCATGTAAAATGAAAAACACATACAAATAGTGTTTTTATCTCTAAGACAGTTTTGATGTGAGATCGTGATTATCAAGTAATATGTCATGACTTAAGGAGCGTGCTTATAAGTTTATTCATAAGTTTCTTAATATCTTCATGTGGTCCAAATACTTAATTTTGTCTAGTACAACATTCACGAAGGTTCTCAAGTATAAAGAAAAAATTGTACTTAAGATGAATTATTATTAATAGTTTTTATTTATAAGTAAATTTTATGGTATATATATTAATTCTGAATTTTAGAGTGAAAAAAATATATTACAAACTTTATGTTTACTAATTTTTAGGATATTGTATAGAAAACAAAAGTTTATAAGAAAAAATAAATAAATTGTATTTAGTTTTTCTCTTTCATCTTATTAAAAATAGATTAAAATCACTCGAAGCATCAAATAACTCGCGAACCAATGTAGGCGACGATTGCTTCCCGCCGAAAAGATGAGTATTGGAGGCAACCGTTATTTTGGAGGTAACAGTTATAAGTTTGGTTTGACAAAACTTCAACTTCGTTATGTAAATTCATTCTCACACCGCAGGAGCTTGAGATTAATCATCAAACTCCAAACCTTAGTTGAGGTACAAGTTGTATCTAACATTTAGGTTTATTATCCTTTACTTCTTTCGATTATATGTCTACATTAAAAATCAATAAGCACGCAATTAAGCGTTGCCAAACACACATAGGTTCTGATTTGTATGTATTTTTTTGTTGATGGTAGTCAAGCTTTCTTTTTGTTTCTTACCCGTACTTGATGAATTACTGGATTTATATCTGGGATTTGTGAGTTTAGATATCTAAAAAACCAATAATGAGTTTGGACAAAGATGAATGTTAAATGAAATTTTATTGGATATGGCTAATTAAAGAATCCGATGTGTTTACTTAGTGTTTTGGATTAGCTTATATTATTGGCTAATAGCATTTTAGGAAAGTTTATAAGCTCATTGCTAACGGCTAATAAGTTTATAAATTTGTAGGAAAAAGAACTCAAGACCTCTCTAACTCTAACTAATTATGAGATTTTTGAACTCACACATATGAAGAAAGGGGCAGGGAATGGTTTACACAAGTTCATGAAATTAAAAGCAGAGTTAGTGTGGGTAATATTCTTAAACTCTATAGTTCTTTATTGTTATAATCTATATATGATTTCCCTGTTAAATCTATGTGTGAATATGTGTATGATGCTAAAGTATATATAGGTTATTTATTAGGGACTGTGTACTAGGCAGAAAGAGTTATTTATGAATGTGTGAGAATAATGCTAATGCGTATGTGTCTCTAAAAAACCATTTTTCTATGTATATGTAGCTACTGTGACAAATTAGGATTAGTTTTTAACTATATAACGCATGGTATGTTTTGTTGCTACTGTGACAAAATTAGGATTATTTGGGTATGCGTTTATGTCCTAATGTGCATGTTGGTTTGCTGTTTATGTTTTTTGAGGTGTTTGGCAGAAGTGCAAATGTATATTAAGGTGTTTGGCAAGGCTGCAAGTATAGTGTTCTGTGACACGGTCTCTGTTAGAAATTGGGGTGTGTGTGATGATCCTGGATATCTCTGTTGTATCGTGTTGAGTTCACTTTCCGTATTAAGTATTTCCACCCTATAAGATGCTTGGGTTGCACGAAATCTCAATCGGGATAATACAAAGAGAATGTCAATTTGAGTTCTAGGCACAAGAATCACAAATCAAGAACAATAGGGGAATTGTAAGTGTATTTTTCGTATGTATGAATGAGGCTAATGGATCTGTTTATAAAACAAATTCTAAATGACAGTTAAGCAGTTAAAGTTGGTTGAAACTAACTTTCACAACTGTTTTTTTCAACAGTCACAGGTTGGGGAAATAAGAGGGGAAAAACAGATAACTTACTTGGAGCACCAAATATACCGTCCAGCAAGGGGCTCTGCCCCTTGACCCCGCAAGGGGGCGCAACCCCCTTGACCCCTGCATTTTTTTCATGGTCGAAAACATATTAGCTCAACGAGTGTGCACTCCACACTTCCTTAACTCGTATCCGAGCCGAATATGAAATCTCATTAGTCTCTAGTAAATCGTCATTACCTAAATGGCCGTTGATGACACTAAAATCACCAACAATCTCTGCAATTCTGTTTTGATAGTATTGATAGTTTCTACAATTACATCACTTTGGCCACCATTGATATGAACTCGTGTATCATGGTCTGCATTTATGTTATGTGTCATGGTTTTCATTTCTGTTTTGAGTAGGTCCCTGGCAAAGTTGACCCAAATATGTGAAAATAGGCTGAATCAGTTAATTATTTAGTAAGTTTGAGTCATTTGGGTTTTTGAACAAAAATGAAGTTGGGGTCCAATGGGTTTGTAAAAACATCTTTCAAAAAATATAGGTCTGATGGGTTTTAAAAATGGGTTGAATGAGTCAACTAAAAATTCACCTCTTTAAATCTAAATTGGTCAATCTAAGTGACGAAACTACATATACTTTGCTTTTCAATGAGTGATGTCCAAAATTGTTTTCAAATGCTTGATTAGAAGTTACTGTAAGTAAGTTTATATGTTTTTTGTATTAATTTGTTTATTATGTTTCTATTTTATATAATTATAATAAGTATGACATACATGAAAATAGTAAGATTTCATTTGTTTCATTAAATCAAGAAGTAATTCTGTTGTTTACATATATTCATAAATCATAACCTAGGTGGTGTTTGGGATTTTATAAAAAATAGGTTATATGCTCTTCTGCATTTTAATGCAACAGATAAGCTTCTTTTAAGGTGTTCAATTATTCTAAACTACTTTGTTATTTGCTTATGAATTCAGTAGTTTCGACCCGACCCAACCCGTTTAGGCCCTTATTAAAGTATGACCCATTTGACCCATGACCCAAACTGACCTGACCTGACCGGCTTGCCACCACAGTACCTGCATTTCTGTTTTGACATTACCTTGAGCCACCATTGTTATGAACTTATATATGTAATGCATGATTGTGAACTTATGATTAGTGTATAATGAGAGTTTATTGTTTTTTTCTACTGTGAATTCATTGAATTGTGGCTTTTCGACTAATGCATTTTGTTTCAATTCTTTGACTACTGTAGATGTGTATAATGATGACTACTAGTACTTAGAGTTTGTTGTTGTGTTTGCTTTTGGACTATTCCATTTAGCTCTTATATATTTTTAGTTTGTTGTTGACATAGTTAATAACAGTGTGTGTCTCGTGAAAATTTACAGGCTATGTATAAGGAGGCCGTGATAGCTAAATATGGACTAGATTCTTCTAACCATCCCATCTTTGATGTTGATTTGTAGGAATATTGTTCCCAAGAGGTTACAAAAGGCGGATTGTTTAGGTGAGTTCGATATGTAACTAGGGTAATGAAGTGGCGATACAAATTCAACATTACGTCTTTCGTTCGAAGAAATTTCATGCCTTTTTAGTTTCTTTTCACTTTTTAGTTCAGACTCCTTTTTATGTCTTTAAATTTGGGATGTTTTTTTATTTAGTTTGGATGACGTGGAAACATTTTATCGTCTAACACATTGGTGGTATTTGACTGATAACTAATGAATGGTATTTTCACTTATTCAAATCTCTTTCTTTTTCACATCTCTATTTAGGTCCTCTAACACAGTGAATATAACAATATATTATGTGATATTGTGATTATGTTCTGCAAATGTGTATGAAATATGATCACCTTTTGGATGTAATCTGGTACTTTTGATATTTTATAGTTTTGTCAGGTAGTTGTGGTTGTGTCCACATGAAACTTGATCACCTTTTGGTTGGGCATGACTTGTGTTTATTTGTTTGGCAAATTTAAATGGTGGGTCATGTCTCCTATTTGGTTGGCAAGCATATAAGGCTTGAATTAGCTCATTTCTAAAGGTTCAAGCTGACACCTAACATCTGATTCTGTGTGTATATTTACTCTCTCGGTTAACTGTTAACCGATGCGTGAATAACCGTCAAAACTTGCTCTGGTTCAGTTTGAGTACTTCTCCTCCACGGTTCGATTTCAGTTTGAAATTTGAGGTACCCGCCTTGCCAAGATCGGTTCAGAAATAAAAACATTAAAAGAATAATAATAATAATCTCATAGTCATTTTCATAAAACCTGCAATAATTTGTAAAATTTTGGTATAAGTAAAATATAAATGTGACATTAAATTCTAAATTATAAGTTAATAACCAAACTTTTAAACTATTAAACCTTTGATATTGGGCTTTTAAAATAAAAAATTAAAAAAATAATATATTGATTTTCAGGTCTTGTCGGGTTGACCCGATAACATATATTATCTAACCCTAACCTGATAATATTGTCGGGGTAATCGAGTTCGGATCAAACCAACCCAACAATATGTTTTAACCCGACCCGATAAGCCTTATCGGGTTCGGGTTGGGTCAACCCGACCCTACTGATACCCCTAGATGTGTAGAATGATGGCTACTAGTACTTGAGTTTGTTGTGTTATATTTGGACTAATCCATTTAGCTCTTTTATATTTTGAGTTTGTTGTTGGCATAATTAATAACTTTCTCATAAAGTGTGTTTCATGAAATTTTACAGGTATAAGGAGGCCGTTATAGCTAAATATGGACCAGATTCATATAACCATTCCATCTTTGATGTTGATTTGTGGGAATATTATTCAAAGAGGTTACCAAATGCGGATTGTTTAGGTGAGTTCGATATGTAACCAGGGTAACGAAGTGGCGGTACAAATTCAACATCGCATCTTTCGTTAGAAGAAATTTCATGCTTTCTAGTTTTTTTTTCAATTTTTAGTTCAGATTCCTTTTTATGTCATTAAATTTTGGATGTTTTGTTATTTGATTTGGATGGTGTAGAAACGTTTGATTGTCTATCACAGTGGTGGTATTCAACTTATAACTTATCAATGGTATTTTCATTATTTAGATAAACTTAGATCATTCATCATCACAAACATTTGGCAAAATGAGTCATTCGTGAATATAATAATTTGAAGCACGACCTAAGTTGGTCCCTAATGAATTTAGACACTTATGTTAAGGTTCGTCCTTTTAACTGGTTGAGTTTAAGAGTAACTCACAAATAGCTCTTTTCATCTACACCCATACTTGTATCGATTATTATTATGACTATGCTTACACGAGACTTGAAGTTAAGCTATTCAAGCATAGCGTGTTAGATTTTGTTATGTTGTTAAAAATGTAAAAGTAAATTATTCAGTAAGTGTATAAAGAGCTAACAATACAACTGGTATGTGCTTAATTACACATACCTTTGACCTAATAAAACGTGCTTAAAAGACTAAAAACATACCAAAAATACATTGTATTTGTGTGTTTTGCATTTGTATTGTGCAGGTAATGGATATCAACAAAAAGGACAAAAATCAAGCCAAAACGGACAAAACCGAGCACAGAATGGAAAAAGCATAAAAAAGTCAAAGTCAACAAAAGTCAAAGTCAAAGACGGAGCTCGAAAACCGAATAAAATCTTAAATGGGCAACCGTAACCATTTAATGGGCGGGTCAGCCCATTAAGCATTCAAGTATAAGACTTATAAGCCTAAAGTCTTATGGAAGGCCTTTAAAATCCAAACCCTTACCCGACCAAACATTAAGCCCAACAACAATTAACTATAACACCCTTACACCTTATACAGCTGTTAGTCCTTAAAGTTTTTCACAGTTAGTCCTTAAGGACTAAACATGGTTATTCCCTAATTACCCTAACATCATTACCCGTTACCCTGTTTTCCCAAAAACGTATAAAACCTAATTTTCTCGCCAGTTCACTATTCATCATCCTTCACCTCAACTTCTGCTCCTACAAACAGAACCATCCCTTTCGCCACCACTATTCATCCATCCTCTCTACCTCGGCCTCTGCACCATTAGACAAAAACATCCTTCTCTTACTTTAACCCCACACCATAAACCAACAAATCTATGTTGGCAATCCCCTTTAACACCATTCGTCAAAAGAAGAAGACAAAGATTCAATGGCTATGATGATAGAACTTGGTGGCCAAGAAATTTGGATGGCTTGGATTGATTTTCGACTTACCTCACACAAGAAACACACCTCTTGAGTTCACTCACAGAAGTAACACACATGAAGACCCAAGACAGTTAACTTTTCTATAAATAGGGCCTCATTGTAAGCCTTTGGGCATCTAGTTTTGAAGTAGTTTTCAAAGTAGTCTTTTCAGCTTATATTTACTGTTTTTAGCTTATTGTATTTTTATTTTAAAAGCTTTGTACTGTTTTATTCAAGTTTAATGAAAATGAAGTTTTTATGTTAAAACTGTTTTTAAGTTAATGTACTTTAGGATTTGAAAATTATTTGTTTAAACTCACAAAAGCTCTTTTTACTTACATAACATGTTAACTTAAGTACAATAAGTTTTCCAATAACTTATAGTGCCTAAGTCATTTTTACCAAAATTCACTAAAAAAGCTATTTGGAAGATAAGCCAGAAATGGAAGGGCTTATAGGGTTTTTACTAGCTTGTTTTTAAACAAGCTAGAGCTTGTTGATAAGCTCTAAGAGCCATTCAAGCCCTTGTTCAAGCAAAGGGCCTTGTAAGTCTTATTATTTTTACCTTTATAGCTTATTTATTGTAGCATTGCTTATTTCTACTTATTTTTGCTTAATTATTGCTTATACTGTCTTTCTAAATGCTTTTCATGCTTATGATTTAAGTTTTATATCCTTTGATAATGTATTGCATACACCTGTCTCAATTTCATTTAAAACTGCCTAGTTTAGTTAGCTTAGATTAACTGTTTATCTGCTAGTTTTAATTGCTTATATGTTCTTAGTTTATCTTAATATTAATCTGTTTTGAGTTTTCTCAAGAGTTCTTAGCCTGTTTACATTTAAAAATGAAAATTGGAAACTTAAAGGGGTGTTTGGAACAAGCAGTACTAACTATGAGTTAGTTCTGTTTGATTCCTTTTAGCTTTTAAACTAGTTTTAACAAGTCTAAACCTAGTCCTTAAGTCAGCTTTTAAAAGTTTTAAAAGTCTTAAACTCGTTTTCAAAGTGTTTAGTAGTTGTGGTTTGAATCTGTGCAATTTGTTTCCTTTATATCAGCTTATTTGATTTGAAGTTCAAAAGTGGTTGTTAATTGTTGTTTTCATGCTTGTTTTATGCTTAGGAATGCAGTAGAATAGCTTTAGTTTAAGTGTGCATTTGCATTTGTGTTTTAGTTTAAAAACTGTCATAGTTTTCTTAATTTCATTTTCTAAGTTCAAGGTCCTTTTTCATTTTCAAAATTAGGTTAGTTAAAATGGTTTTTAGAATCTGAATTTGAGAGCATAAGCTCCTTAGGTGTAATCTGTGTTAACGTAAATATTAGTTTAGAGCTTATTTGATTAGCTTAAAGTAGGCATGCACTTTGCATTTTGTCCTTTGAAAAAACCAAAACTCAGTAGCTACTAAGTGTCACAGCCATTTTCCATAAGCTTTTTCATAGCTTATTTGAGTTTCAAACTCATTTCTCTTTGCTGATTTTAGAAGCTTATTGTATAAGCTTTAAGTTTTGATGAGCCTTTAAGCCATAAGGATCCATTAAGTAGCTTAAAAATAAGCTCAAAAAGTGCCCCTTTTGGCTGTTTTGTTCTTAGTTTTGGTCAAATAGCTTATTTGCTTTTCTGAGCTTATTGGCTTATTGGACTTGCTTATTTGGTGTTTAGTCTTGCTTATTAGGTTAGTTTAAGAAACTTGTAGCTTATTTTACTTTAAGTTAAGCTTTTAAAAGCTTATTCCAAAAATCTGCCTTTAAGTTTTAAGTTAAACTGTCCTCTTGCCTTTTCATGCTTTTTAGCTTATTCGTTTTAGCTATTTCTAGGTTTAAGTGCTTCTTAGGTTTAGGTGTTAAGCTCTCTTAGCTTATTTTGCTTTTTCTTTAGCTTATTAAACCCAAAAAGCCAAAACAGTTTAGGTGTTAAGCCCCTTTAGCTTTTAAGTAGCTGTCATCTTTTAGAGCTTATTTCTAGCTTATTTATAAGCTTTTATAAAAAGTCATTTCACAAAAGTTGCTTATTTTTAAGTTATAAAGCTTTTTCAAAAAAGAAATTTTCAAAAATAAAAACATGGGAATTAGGGAAGTCAAGGGTGAGCAAGGCTCGAACCCCTGACCTCAACCCAACTCCCACGCTTTACACACACACCTCACTATCACTAGCACCAGTAGGGCTATCTGGTTAGTATTTGCAAAATTAATTACTTACCCCTTTTTTAGTCATTTAAGCTTTCAGCCCATTTGGGCTTATTTACAGCTTATTTATAAGCTGTTTTTCAAAGTTTTTATTTTTCTTTGATTCTTCATAGTATAAAGCATTTTCCCTGAATTTTCCAAATTTTTTATTATTAGTTTAATATTTTTAATATTTAATTTAGTCTAAAACTGTTTTTAATTCATAGAAAATAAAATAAAGGTCAAAAAAATCTAATTCGTTTTTTTAAATTTCTTTTATCATTTAGGATTTATAAAAATTAAATTTTCATTTGTAGGGTTAAAAATTAAATTTTCATTTGTAGGGTTATCATTAGTGTTTTAGCTTAAACTGCTTTCGTTTTAGTGTTTCTTTTACTTGTTTGTGCATTTTAAATTGTAGAAATAGAATCCAAACCAAAAAATCATTGAATCATTCAAAAACGCGATCACGAACTTAATCCCGATTCTCAATTCACACTTCGTCGGGAAACGACCCGGGAAGGTTTTTTAGGGGTTTGCTTTGGTTAAAAGTAATTTCCTTTTTAAAAGCCTTACGGAATACTTACTATCTCTCTATTATTGATATTATCCTTATTATATATTTATATTATATATTTATTATATATTATATTTATATACTCCCTCCGTCCCATTTTAAGTGTCCACAATGAAATCTTTTAAGTCTTTTTTCCTTAACTTTGACCATAAATATTTTTGTTTGTGTTATATAATATTGAACAAAAATTCTACCAACGAAAAATATAGATACGATGGCCGATCAACGTACTATGGCGGAATTGCTCCGTGCACCCACCGAGGGTTATGCAGAGGCAATTGTGGTTCCACCAATTCTTGCTGAGCATTTCGAGCTCAAGCATAGTCTCATTAATATGATGACTTCGGACCAATTCTTCGGACTTGAGAAAGACAATCCTCATGATCACATTCGTTGGTTTAACAAAATAACTTCCACAATAAAATACAAGGATGTGCCTAATTCGGCGATTAAGCTTATGCTTTTTCCATTCTCTCTTGCGGGGGCAGCCCGTCGTTGGCTCGAAAAAGAACCCCCTCGTTCTATTCTCACTTGGGAAGATCTTGTTTCCAAATTCATCAATGAATTCTTTCCTCCCTCAAGAACGACAAATCTCCGAAATGAAATTTCCAACTTTCAACAACGTTTTGATGAATCGTTTCATGAGGCATGGGACCGTTACAAAGATCTCCTTCGTGCATGCCCTCATCATGGTTTTACCGAATTGCATCAACTTGATACCTTCTACAATGCCTTAAACCCAGCCGACCAAGATTCTTTGAATTCTGCCGCCGGTGGCAATCTTTTGGAAAGACGTACTCAAGATGTGTTGACGATTATCGAAAACAAATCCAAGGTCCGCAATTCACGAAACAAATCGATTGTTTCTCAAGTGAAATCAAGTGATGTTAATTCTTCTTCCTCTGAGATAGCCAAACTTACTCATGCAGTAAATCAGCAAACAAGTGTTGTGACTACCGCCATGACCGCTATTCTCAAACAATTTCAAGCAACCCCACCTCCAGCTTCCGTAAAAGCCGTTGAGGAAATTTGTGTTACTTGCGGTGGTGCTCATCCTTATTATCAGTGTCTCGCCGCCGATGGCAACACTTTCCTGGAATTTCAGGATAATATTCAAGGATACATTTCAGCAGCCGCGGTTAACTACAATCAGGGTAATTCCGGTTATCGTCCTCCGAGTGTGGCTAATCAAATTCGACCACCGGGTTTTGCTCAACCAAATGTGCAAAATAATCAAAACCGGTTTAGCCAACCTCAAGGATATAATCGAGGAAACAATTTCAAACAAGATACATCTTATCAAGCTCTAATTCAACAAAATCAAGTTGTACCTTTAAGTGAGTTGGAGAAAATTAAGAAGATAAATGAGGTTAATATAAAAGCCATGCAAGCTTAAATTAACAATGTGAAAAATGAGTTAAGAAATGAAATTCAAACTTCGATTCAAGCTTCAATGTCTAACCAAACCAATGAGCTTAAGAACATGATGGCTAGCCTTTTCCAAATGAACACCACTTCTTCTTCGGGTTCGGGATCTCTCCCTGGCAACAACATTGCTAACCTGAAAGGTGAATTGAAAGCCATCACCACCTGAAGTGGTCTTGTTCTTGATGGACCTTCCATTCCTATGCCTCCTCCATTCATTAATCCGGAGGAGGATGAACGTGCAGAGGAGGCTTTAACGGACCCGGGACTCGCTTAGTATACCATTAAGGTCTCACCTACTCTTGTCCAAAAAGATAAACCTACTTCTTTAAATAATTATGTGGTGCACAAAAGGGACCCTCTTCACCTCAATATCCCTTATCCTTCAAGAATGCACCAAGAAAAATAGCAAGAGAAAGAAGAAGTCCAAATTCACAAATTTTGGCAAATGTTCAAACAACTTCACGTCAATATCTCTCTTGCCGATGCTTTGATTCTTATCCCGAAATACCAAAAAATGCTTAAAAGTCTCCTTTCCAATAAGGAGAAACTTTTAGAGCTGGCAAACACACCCCTTAATGAAAATTGCTCAGCGGTTATCCTTAAGAAGTTACCCGAGAAACTTGGAGACCCTGGGAAATTTCTCATTCTGTGTGGTTTTAGTGAGCTCAAGTGCAAAGCCCTAGCCGATCTAGGTGCTAGCATCAACGTGATGCCACTCTTGGTGTGGAAAAAGTTAGGTTTACCCGAGCTTATTTCTACCCGAATGACCCTTGAACTAGCTAACCGGGCAATTTGTACACCAGCTAGAATTGCAAGAGATATCTTTGTTCCAGATAGAAAGTTTACATTCCCTGCCGATTTCGTCATCGTTGATTATGAAAGCGATCCTCGAGTCCCCCTCATCTTGGGAAGACGTTTCTAACGGACCGCTCGTGCTTTGATTGACGTTCACGGAGAAGAAATGATTCTCCGTGGCGGTGACGAAAGATTAATCTTGAATATGAGACATGATACTTCAAGCTATTCTAACAAGCCTAAAAAAGAATCAATCAGCATGATTGACATCTACAATGTCTCTCATGAAGATTATCTTGAAGATTTGTTTGCAACAAATCATCTGAGTGGCAATCCCACTCCAATATCCGACCCTATTGTTTCTTCTTCTCCCACACTTACTTCCTTAGAAGAAAGTGATTTAATTTGGGAAGAATTCGAAGCTTATCTCGCAAGTGATTCATTTCCACCGGGGAGTGATGATACCGACTTTGACCTGGAGGGAGATCTTCGTTTAATTGAGGAATTATTAAATAATGATCCTTCATCTCCTCTCCCTCTTTCTCATAATCCATTAAGTGGCAGTATCACTTCTTCTTCTCCAGACCATTTTCTTGAGGAGTTCGCCGATGAACTCTCTCTTATTAAGTTATTTCCATCGAGAAATGATGACATGACTCCGAAAGACGTTATTAGAGAGATAGAATATTCGCTTAACCATGATCCATTAGTCGAATATTCTCCTAATAACGATCTTGTTGATACCATTCCCGAGATGTTCACCGATGAACATACTCTTGATTATTCATCTCCACCATTATATGATGATGTCGATGATGATCTTGTTGAACTTGAGTCCGATAATGATGATGTTTATGATGATCCATTTGACTCCAAGGAAGATAAAATCAAAGAGTCTAAACTCTTGATTGATGAACTTGATCCCCCTAGATCAAGTGATTTCCTTCCTTCCCCCAAGTGTGACTCGGTTCTCTATGAGGATTTTTCTGAGGTTGATGCTTTGCCTTCAACCAATAACGAGGACAAAGTATTTAATCCGGGTATACTCATTCATGAGAACCTTTTCGAAGTCACTATTCGAGTAACACCGGATAAGAATGTAAAGAAGATATCCATATCTAATGCTTCTTTAATTCTTGATGATTTCCAATCTCCTCTTTAGACCTTTCTATCCACAAAGAAGTTCCCGGTGTCCGAAATCCTACTTCTCGTTTTCATCGGTAAAGAGAAAAGTTTTCAACCCTGGGTTTCACTCTAAAGGAGTTATACTTCTTTTCTCCGAGAATTAATCTCATCGGGCCCTAAAGCTTTCAAGTTATTAAAATTTTGAAGCCTGATGGAGATTTTTTCTCTGCTCTTATGGAGAGGACATCCGTGTTTTGGAAGTTCGATGTTCCATTTTTTATCCCCCCTTGACCAAGTTCAAGTATGGGGATCGAGTCAAGCTAAGTGACCTTAAACAAGCGCTTCGTGGGTGGCAACCCATGCTTATCCTTATATAATTATAATAGTAGTAATGAATAAGTGTGTTGTGAGAGATGCTCGCCTCTTCCATTTTCCGTATTTTGTGTTTTGTGATTGTATGTCCAGGATTGTTCCGGATTTTTAAAGTCTCTCGTGCTCGCGGTTTTTGTCCTTCGATCACTCGAGCTTCACGATCCTTCAGTTCATTTTGGGATCCAATTCATGATCTTATCGATCCCGTTTATCCTTTGAGCACATTAATAAACGTTCGGCTTTCGTGAGACCCTTTTCTTAAAACATTGAGGACAATGTTCAGTTCTAGTATGGGGGGGAGGGATCTATCGATTTGATTTTGCCTGCAGCCGTTGTTTTCGCGTAATCCTGTTTTTACCACCAAAATTTAAAAAGTATTGTGATTTTATGCAAAAATTCAAAAAATTCCAAAAATATAATAAGTGTTTTGTCACAATTTTTGACTTTCCTGCTGGGTAGAATAAGAATAAATTTTGACTCGATCGAGCGTGTTGAGCTCTAGCTTGTTCCTTAACTTTTAGACTAAGCATTCGCGGATCTTTTTACTAAAGATTTTAAATTTGCGAAGAACGAGAAAGGATAGAGTTAAGTATGAGTTGGACGCTAAACAAGGATTAGTTGGAAATCTTAAGAGCTCATAAGTGTAATTTGTGGCTTTTTCTCTCATAAGCTCCTAACCGGACTAATAATATGTGCTATTTTTGAAAATTAAACTTAAAATTAACAATTTTTGAAGTATAGTCGATATCAATAATTTTAGTTCAAATTTATACTTAAATTTTCTAAAACGAAATTTTCTCTATATCATGGTAATATAAAGTAAAAAAAATGAGGTAATAATAATAATAAACTGTGGGCTAATAAAAGTTTACTGCATCTTGCCGGCTCACAACCGATGTTGCAGTTTTCTAAATAAGGCACATAGTAATTATCCGAGACTGATAAAAGTTTGCTGCATCTTGCCGGCTCACAACCGATGTTGCAGCCTTCTAAAAGGTCGAGGATTTCATTAGTTTAATGGATGTGTAATTATATTAAGTGTAATAAATATGATTTAATAAATATAGGGAAAATCTCTTTTTCTTAAATTTAAATATGCTTTTGAACTAAGACTATTTCATTTTAAATTGTGATTTTATGTATATACGGGAAACCCAAGAGTTTTTGAAACCGAAGGTCCGTGAGTCCCGATACTAGTCTCTGTGGGGTGTCAAAAGCCTGTCACTTAGCCGCAAGGTTGTGATGTGCCGAGACGAAAGTCGCGGGGGGGGGGGGGGGGGGGGGGGGGGGGGGGGGGGGGGGGGGATACATGGGATGATCTCGCTTCAAGACTCATTAACTTTTGTTTGGGTGGATACGTGATAAAGGCATAGAAATTTTGCAAAACGTCGATCCATGGTTGAAATTCGAAATAAGCACATTCACCTAAGATATAATAATTGCCGGGAGCGAAAATTTCACAAGTCACAAGTATGAGTAGTGTTAGCATCTTAACTTATATTTAACGGTGATTTCGTTTTTAAGCTTGGTTTGAGACAAGTGAAAAGTCAAGGACGATGAATTTATCCTTTTTTTTGGGCATTTTAGGATTAAAATGCATCTTGTTCTATGACCCTTAAAGTTATGAAAATAAAGAAAGTCAAACATGTTAGTTAGTTGCTTAAAAAGAAAAGTACAAAAAAATGAGAAAAATGAAAAGAACAAAAATATGTGTGGGAATAAGTGTATATATTTAAAAATGGTCAAAACGGGGCTTTTCAAAGCTATTGATTCTTTAATTCCCCTTGATGAACACTTAGCTACTTTTCGAGGTAATTAGTCAAGGGGGATTGAGATTCTTGGTTTTCCAAAGTGTTTACTTGTAGCATTGCGTGAGGACACGACAATAGTTTAGTATGGGGGATTTTGGTATGTGTTTAATTACACATACCCTTTGCCTATAAAAACGGACTTAAAAGACCAAAAACATACCAAAATTACATTGTATTTGTGTGTTTTGCATTTATATTGTGCAGGAAACGGATATCAACAAAAAAGACAAAAACAAAGCCAAAAACGACAAAACCAAGCACGGAATGGAAAAGCGTAAAAAAGTCAGAGTCAAAGTCAAAAAGTCAAAGTCAACATCAACCCCGACAAAGCCAAAGTCAAAGCCGAATCCAAAAACGAAGAAATACTTAATGGGCCCACCCGTACCCATCTAATGGGCCGGGTCAGCCCATTAAGGTATTATATGAAGACCATTACAAAGAAAATGGCCCATTGCCATTATTAATCAAACCGGCCCACAAACCAAATATAACGCATGATCATCCAGTTAACTGTCTTTAGCCACATTAACCCTTTACCCCTTTTTCATCGTTAGTCCAAAAGGACTAACGGTGCAAACACACAATACAACTTCAGGGACTGAAGTTGTTAAACCTACAAAATTATATCACCACAAGGACTAGCCGTGTAATACACTATCAAATGGTGGCCATTACTGCAATCTCCAAACCTTACCCTGTTATAACAAAAACCCCAAATCAATTTTCCCACCCAAAACCAACCCCACTATTCACTCTCCCCTATCACTCTTACCTCGACCTCTCCCCTGCATCCAAACAAACCAAAGTCACATCCCAACTCAGTCCCACATCACATGGGACAAATGCCATTTTGGCAATCCTGAGAGTTTTCATTGGATGAAGAGATAAAGGCCCCCCCCCCCCCCCCCCCCCCCCCCCCCCCCCCCCCCCCCCCCCCCCCCCCACCCCCCCCCCCCCCCCCCCCCCCCCCCCCCCCCCACCCCCCCTCCCCCCCCTAAGAACAAGATTGATGGGCTTGATTATAGACCCTTAGGGACAAAGCAAAATGGATGGCTATGATTAGATTTTAGACTCTCTCACAAAGAAAACACAAGTGCTCAACCTCTCACAGAAGAAGCACAAAGAGAAGACTTGAAGACTTAGACTTTTAGTATAAGTAGAGGCCATTGTAGCTCATTTTTCTTAGTCTTAGTCTTGTTTTTTAGAACTAACTGGACCATTTTAATACTATCATTTAAATTTTGTCATTTACATTTTAAAAGCATTGTAATCTTTTTTTCAAGTTAATGAAATTTTAAGTTTTTTTTTAATATTGTCATTTACTTTACTTGTCCTTTAAATTCTGTTATTAAGCTCTTAAATAAGCTTTTGGTTCATTCAAAGCTTATATAAAAGCTTGTTTACATTTCTGTCTTAAAAATCATAAAAATCACCAAAAAAATCTGTCACTCATTCTGGAGCAAGGTAAATCATGGATGGCCTTGGTTTAGTGCTTCTTGGGAAGCTATAGGAATGGTGTATAAGCTGTTTTGAGTGCTTATTCTCTTGACAAAAGCTTTGGACCTTTGTGAGTTCTTCATTTTCCATTTTAAGTTCATTTTTATGCATTTACTGTTCAATAGCTTATTCTGCTTATCTGTGCTTATTTCTGTATTAATTGTGCTTAATGTATCTTATTTATGCTTATTTGATCTTATTTGATGCTTCCCTTAATCTGTTTTAGCTTTAAATTGCAAATCTAGGAATTAAAGGGGTGTTTGGGTTAAGACCAAAGTGGGTCAACATAGTGTTTCCTGGTTTGGTCACTAGCCAGGCTTTAACTCGTTCTTAAGTAGATTTAATATGTTTTAAAAGGTTGTCAAGATTTAAACCTCATTTTTAAGGTTTTTAGTAATCATGGTTTGAATCTGTGCAACTTGTTTCCTTTACATCAGCTTATTTGATTAAAAGCTCAAAAGTGTTTTTAAATATTGTTTACATGCATGTTTTATGACTAGTAATGAAGTAGAATAGCTTAGTTTAAGTTTTCATTTGTCCACTTGGTTTCAAGTTAAAATCTGTCAGTCTTTAAAGTTTCCTTTTCTAGTCAAAAGTCCAGTTTAAATAGCAAATTTAGGTTAGTTAATGTTAGTTTTAGAATCTCAAACTCATAGCATAAGTTCTTTAGGTATTAAGCTCAATCTGTTTTAGCTTATTTCAGCTTTTAAAAGTCTTTTTCTAGCTTAAAATTAAGCCTGCACTTTGGCTTTTGTCTTGTCAAAAGTTTGAAAAAACTCAGCAGCTACTGAGTATCAATAGCTTTTTCATTTAGCTCTTAGATAGCTTATTTTATTTTCAAATTGTTTTCTGAGAAATGATTTAGGAAGCTTGTTGTATAAGCTTTGCAGGCATGTAAGTTATTTCTTTATAAGGTTCCATTTAGTTGCTTAAAAATAAGCTCAAAAATCCCCCTAAGGGCTGTTTTGGTAACAGTTTTGAGCCAAAAGCTCATTTGCAATTCTGATCTTATAGCTTATTAGGATTGCTTATTTTGTGTTTAGTCCTGTTATTAGGTTAGACTTAGGACCTTTAGCTAATTTCCCTTAGTTAGAGCTTATTTAAGTTATTAGTCTATTTAGTTAGAAACTTAAGTTTAAAGCCTTTAGTACATCCGCATTTTAAGCTTAGTTTAGTTATTTTCTCTTGATATTTTTTTGCTTATCAGATCTTATTAGGTCTAGCTTATTGTCTATTTTTAGCTTATGTGCTTTTCCCCTAGCTTATTTGGCCTTAAAAAAAGCCAAACAGTTTAGGATTTAAGCCCCTTTAGTAGTTAAGCATTCTGTCACATTTATAGCTTATTTCCGTGCTTGATTTGTGGTTTGTATAAAAAGTCACTTTTTAAAAACTGCTTATTTTCGGGTCTTAAAGCTTTTCTATAAAAAAATTTTGCAAAAAAATAAAACGTGGGAAATTGGGAAGTCCAGGGTGAGCAAGGCTCGAACCCTGGACCTCACCAACCTCAACCAACGCTTCACACACCACACACAACCACTAGCGCCCTTGGGTCTTTTCCGTTTTCTTTTGCAACATTTATTCTTTTACCCCCTTTTTAGACAGTTTAGCTTATAAGCGATTTTCTGCTTATTTCGTAGCTTATTTGATAAGCTGGTTTCTCCGTTTTATTTTTATTAAATCCAACATTGTTCAAAGGACTTTTCTTATTTTTTTCAGAATTTTTATAAATAGATTAGTAATTTTTATTAATTTTTTAGATTAAGTCCGTTTTTAATTCTTAATAAAACATATAAAAGTCAAAAAAATATAATTCTTTTTTTTAAATTTTCTTTTATCATTTAGGACTTATAAAAATTAATTTTGCTTTCGTAGGGTTAAAATTTTAGATTTTAGGTTTTTAAAGAACGTGATTTGGTCTCGTTATCGTTTTTAGGTTTTTAGCTTAAATCGCTTTCGTTTTAGGGTTTCTTTTATTTGTTTTTGCATTTTAGATTATAGAAATAGAATCCAAATCAAAAAACCATTGAATCATTCAAAAACACGATCACGAACTTAATTACGACTTTCAATTCACGCCTCAACGGGAAACGACCCAGGAAGGTTTTTTTAGGGATTTTGCTTTGGTTAAAAGTAATTAAATCTTTTAAAAGCCTTACGGAATATTTATCTCTCTTTTATTGATCTTATCCTTATTACGTATTTATATTTATTTATATATACTAAAAGGGACGAGTAAATTATATTAAGTGTAGTAAACGTGAATTAATAAATATAGGGAAATTGGTCTTTTTCTATAAATTTAAAATTATGGTTTTGAACTAAGGCTATTTCATTTTAAGTTGTGATTTATGTATATAATGGAAAAAACCTAAGGAGTCTTGAAACCAAGGTCCGTGAGTCCCGTTAACTCGTCTCTGGGGGTGTCAAAAGCCTGGTCACTCAGCCGCAAGGTTGAGATGTGTCGATATGAGAGTCGCTACATGGGATGATCTCGCCTTCAAACTCATTACTTTTGGGTGGAACGTGAAGCCTATAAATTTTACAAAACGGTGTCATGGTTGAAATTCGAAATAGGCACATTCACCTATGATTATAATAATTGCCGGGAGCGGAAAAGTTCCAACATGTCCCAGTATGAGTTGTGTTAGTATTCTTAACTATATTTACGGTGATTTCGTTTTTTTAGCTTGGTTTGGAATAAGTTGAAAAGTCGGGAATGATGTATTTCTCCGTTTTGGGGCATTTTAGGGATTGAATGTTCTTGTTCTATGATTCTAAAAGTTATAAATAAACGAAAGTCAAACATGTTAGTAGTTGCTTAAAATGAAAGTACAAAAAAATTTGAGAAAAAAGGGAAAAATACGAAAATATGTGTGGAATAAGTGTGAATTATTGAAAAAATGGTAAAAACGGGGCTTTTCAAAACTTATGATTCTTTCATTCCCCTTGATGAACCCTTAGCTACTTTTCAAGGTTATTAGTTGAGGGGGATCGAGATTCTTGGTTTTCTTAAGTGTTTACTTATAGGCCATTGCGTAGGACCGGACAAAAGTTTAGTTGAGGGATTTAGGTCTGGTGTTTTAATTACACATACCCTTTGCCTATAAAAACGGACTTAAAAGACCAAAAATACATTGTATTTGTGTGTTTTGCATTTATATTGTGCAGGAAACGGATATCAACAAAAAGGACAAAAACGAAGCCAAAACAACAAAACCGAGCACGGAATGGAAGAGCGTGACAAAGTCAAAGTCAAAGCCAAAGTCAAAGTCAAAGTCAACCCCGACAAACTCAAAGGTCAAAGCCGAAGCCGTAAACGAAGAAATACTTAATGGGCCCACCCGTACCCATCTAATGGGCCGGGTCAGCCCATTAAGGTATTTATATCAAGACTTTTATAAGCTTAAAGCTTAAATTAGCCCAAAACCTTTTCTTACCAAAATCTGCCCCAAAATAATAACAAGGCACAATCAACCTTTAACCCTGTTAGACCCTTAACCGTAAACCCATTAACCCCCTCCCATCGTTAGTCCAAAAGGACTAACAATGCAACAACAAAACAAAGAAAAGGGCCAAACATTTACACCACAAGGACTGTGGTTGTAACACAACCATACAAACTCAAGGGCCATTCCTGTCAAAACCCCTCAAACTTTCACCCTGTTAACCCAAAACAAATTTCCTGCAATACTGTTCATCTGTCTCTTTCCCTACCTCGTCCACTGTTCCCCTTGACAAACCCATCACTCTCAGCCAAACCCCACACCTAGAAGATACCAATTACACGCTGGCAATCCTATGAGTTCCCATTGGCCAAGATTTTAAAGACCAATTCAATGGCTGTGATGATAGACCTTGGGCTCCAAGATGATTTGATGGATGAGATTGAGTTTTCGACTTATACTCACACAAGAAACACACCAGCCTCTCAGCCTCTCACAGAACAAGCACAACAAGAAGACCCAAGACTTAGAGGAATTTAGTATAAATAGAAGCATTGTAGCTTAATTTTCTTGGTCTTGTTTGAACGAATTTGACCATTTTAATACTTGTCATTTAAATTACTGTCATTTAAATTCAAGCATTGTAATCTTTTTTTTCAAGTTAATAAAATTTTAAGTGTTTTCTTTAAATATTGTCATTTTACATTACTTGTCTTTTAAATTCAGTTATTAAGCTCTTACATAAGCTTCTGGTTCATTCAAAGCTTATATAAAAAGCTTGTTTTCATTTCTATCTTAAAAATCATAAAAATCATAAAAAAATTCACCCCTCAATTACCTCACTTATTTTGGAGAAACGCCAACATTGGAAAGGGTTTTATGACCATACTACTTTGTCTTTGGGCAGCTGTGCTTGTAGATAAAGCTCTTTTAAGGCATTGATTACGCCTGGTTTAAGCAAGGGTATTTGTAAGCTCACTTTTTTCATTTTTGCTTATGTACTGTTGCATTACTTATTTACTGTCTTTTATTGCTTATTCTTGCTTATTATTGTTGTTTTATGCTCATTTGTCTTTATTTATTGCTTTTATGTCAATTAGTTAAGTTTTTCTTTAAAACTGCCTTAAATAGCTTTAGAACTGCGGGTTATCTTAGTTTGTCATTTTTATGTTTATTATGTTTGGACTTCTGCTTTACTTTTTGCTTAACATGCTTTCGTTGTCATTGTTTTTTAAAACTCTTTATTTAAATCTTCTAAAATTCGGTTTAACAGTTGATTTTGAAAAATGAAAATAAGGGGTGTTTGGGTTAAGGTTCAAAATGGGTCAAAATGAGTGTAAAGTTGTTTTGGGTCATTAACCTTAATTTGTCAACCTCTTTTAAGTGAATTTAATCAGTTTTTATAAGTTCTTCAAGTCTAAAATTGAGTTTTAAGGTTTTTCCTACAAAGTGTCTAAATCTGTGTTTTTAAAATCCTTCAAAACTGTTTCATTTGATTTGTGTTCTAAAAATTGTTTTAAGTTTGCTTTTAGGTTTCTTTTAAAGTCTAAAATGCAGTAGGAAAGAGTCACATAAGTTTTCATTTGTCCATTTTGTTTCAAGTCCAAATCTGTCTAAGTCTTTTAAAAAGCCTACTTTTTAATCTAAGTATTCAGATAGTTAAAATAGGTTTTAAGATCTAAAAATTGGCATACAAGTAGTTTAGTAGGTAATCTAAATCTGTTTCAAGTTTAAATTTCAATTTAGGGCTTATTAGTTAGCTTAAATTAGGTCTGCAAGTAGCTAGTTGTCTTTTTAAAGAAAACCAAAAAAGAATGCAATCTGTGTGAACCAGCATTTTCACTAGACCTTTTAGTAGCTTATTTGAGTTTCAAACTCTCTTTTTCTTGCTGATTTAGATAGCTCATAGGACAATCCTTTCAGTGTTATAAGCCTTAAGTCCATAAGGATCTATTTTGTGGCTTAAAATTAAGCCCAAAAGTGCCCCCTCAAGCTGTTTTGTTAACATATTTTGCCAAAATACTTACTTTACGCAAATATATATTTTCAGTCACTGTCCTGTGCTGCAAACTAGCTATTTTAGTGTCATGGATTGTTTGCCGCCAAGTGTTGACCATACGTGTAACGGTTCCTATTTTGCCCTCGCTCGGCCGCGATCATGACAGTTGATACGATCCCCTTTTAGCCCATTTGCACCTTAGGCCTGCTTCACTTGGCTGACACTTATTAGTCCTCTATATTATAGCACCCAATTAACAGTTGCCCCTTTAAGCCTTGGATAATTCTAGTTTAAGTTTGAAAATCTGTCAGCTTATTTTGTCTTGTTACCAGCTTATTTTAGGACTTTACACAAAAGTTTGCTGTTTTAAAGTGGTTTATTTTGACTTATTTTTTTCAATTTTATAAAAATAAAAAAAAAGTTTAGCAAAAAGGAAAACCACAGGATTCGACCCTGTGACCTCCCCTTTGCAAACCAAACGCCTCAACACACACTCTCACTACCACAACACCAAATATGGCCATCTGGTCATATCCTTCCTTAGTTAATTTTTATACCCTTTTTCCCATTTAGCTTATCAGCCCTTTTGGGCTTTTTCCCAACTTATTTCAATAAGCTGGCAACTTCATTTTATTTTTCCTAGAATCAGCACTCTTCAAACTATTTTTCATAATTTTTTTCAGATTTTTCCCATTTAGTTTAGTATTTATAATTAATTTTTCTTATTAAAACTGTTTTTAATTTATATTAAATTAAATAAAAATCAAAAAAATAAAATTCTTTTTTTTTAAATTTTCTTTTATCAATTAGGACTTAGGAAAATTAATTTTGCATTTGTAGGGTTAAATTTGCTCAATTTAGGTTTTTAAAGAACGGGTTTAGGATCCCGTTCTTGTTTTTCGTGTTTAACCATAATTGCTTTCGTTTTTGGTTTCCCTTTACTTGTTTGTGCATTTTAATTGTAGAAATAGAAAAACCTATCCAAAAATCATTGAACCATTCAAACGCGCGATCACGAACGTATCATCGATTTTCCATTCACGCCTCGTTAGGAAACGACCCGGGAAGGTTATTTTTGAGGTTTTACTTTGGATAAAAGTGAAAATCTTTTGAAAAGCCTTACGAAATACTTATCTCTTTATTATTGATCTTATCCTTATTACGTATTTATATATTTATATATACTAAAAGGGACGTGTCGAAATCCAAATAATCACTTACACTTCATATTATGAACAAGAAATTAAGCTAGGAGAGGAGAAGAAATGTAGAGAGAGAAACAAGAGAGAGAAAGTAGAGATAATTAGGAAGTTTACTTGCAAAAATGAAATGTTACAAATGTAACACCCTCAAATCTGAGTATGCAGCGGACTGATGTATTCCGAGGGTTACATTATGGGACAATAGCACAAGATCTGAGATACGACTACTAACCGTGTCGTTTGATAAAAAGATACATTGGATTAACAAAATACTTGTTTGTTACTAAGTCATGGGCTTCAATAGTTCAACAGTAATTGATAAAGAATTGGTTTATAACAATTGTCCACCAAAGTTTAAATAAGACCCCAAAATCTTAAGTTTGACTCTTACATTTATTGCCTCCCAATGTATCATCACACCTCTGCCTATTGACCTGAAAAAACATGCTTAAAAATTGTTCAACATAAAAGTTGGTGAATTCATAGGTTATTGTATATCAATTGTAGGACGCAGACTTCAAGTGCTGAATTAAGAACAATGCAACATATAAAAGGTAATTACGTTTTCCCTAAAGCTCATGACACCGAAGCCAGGACATGTATTGTATGCAAATATAACTTTGCCAAAGGTCGTCCGTGAAGGATGTAGCTAAACCCTGCAAATCCCGATTCGACATGGTATGCGTTCGTTTTCCCAGTGATAGCTAGTCACCTGACGGGAACGTCACTCCCTATTATGATCTATCATAACATTCGCGCCGGCACACTGTAATTCCCAATCACCTCTCTGAAATTACACCGTTCATGTTCGTGGACATAAAGGGGTTATGGTAACTCTAGGCAAAAACATAATCATGGATTTTAAACTGTACACTTGGCGTTCCAGTTTGTAAAACAAAGAGCATGATATCACACCAAGGTGTATAATCATTTAACTAATTGTCAAGCATGGGGTATGAACTCACCTTTAGCGGTCGTTCTTGATGCGATTAACAAAGTATCCAGAGTAGGTTTAGGGGATCACACCGTTAAGTACCTAAGTAAGTACGGTCAAAAGTTCTTAGTTTACACATTTAAGCTATCGAATCTTTGTATTAACACTAAATTCCCATTTTAATGTTTTATATACCGTTTCACTTTGTAGTGATGCACAAGATCATTGGTCTTTGATCTCGATGGTTCTCGAGGAAACGTGGCATTGTTTCCGCTTAATACATATGTCATATTTATTACTTCTTTGGTAGTAATATTTAATATTACCCGAACCCATTAGACGTTTATATATATTTTTATATAGTATTAATATCTTCCGCATGTACTCACTTAATTATATAAATCAAAGACTTCATTTATAAGGAATTCATTAAGTTTCTTAGATTTACGGTTTCAGTCCCTTCGTTTTATAGTTTGTATTTATTTACAAGTGAACCTCCAAGTTTTATTTATTTCATAAATGGCCCTTCAAGTTACAAAGTTGCAATTTGTGCCTCTATAGTTACACTTCAATCCCTAAGTTTCACAATGTGTCAAAAACAGTCCCTGTAGTTTTTGTATTTCGAAAAGTGACAAGGTTAACCCCTTTATGTTTCGGAAATTGCATTATTAGTCCCTCGACTTGTGAAAATTTCGTTTTAATCCCAATTAAATCCCGACAAGTGGCATTTGGCTTTATTTAGTCAAAATAATCCATATAAGCCGTTATAGCTTATGTATAAGCTCTAACGAGCTTATTACGGCTTAATGGGCCTTATCGGGCCCATTAAGGTTCAATAAGATTTCTAAAGGTCCGAGATGGTTTTATTAAATCGAAAAGGGTCCAATAAGGTCAGCAGAGTCTGATAAGCTCAGAATAAGCTCGGGGAGCTTATTGGAGCTTATTTCGGGCTTATTGGGCTTACGGGCCCAATAACTTAACCCGATAAGAGTGTTTAGAGTTTTTAGGTTTTTCCTAGTGCTTTTCCAACTTGTATTAAGCCTAACGAACTGTTTTCTTTTCAGCTTATTCCGAATAAGCCAATAAGGCGGGGGGGCGGGGGGGGGGGGGGGGGGGGGGGGGGTAATAGTGTTTCATTTGGGGCCGGTTATTGGGTCCTATTAAGGCTCGTTAAGTGTCCGAAAGAAATTTGTTGGGGGTCCCATTTGGGGTCCATTAAGCTTATTTAGATCATTAAGACTTTGGAGGGTCGGTTTTGCCTTATTTAGCTTATTCAATAAGCTAATAAGCAATTGTTGGGCCTATTGGGCCTGATAGAAACCCGGTAAGGGTTCTAGGGGTGGGCCTTAATCCCCTTGGGTCCAATGACTTTCCTAGGATTTTTAGAAGGCTTCTTGGTTGCTTAAGCTCTCGAATAAGCTGTGGGAGCTTATTCGGTGGGTATAGCTTATCTCGTGGACTCGGTAATAGGCTAGAGGCCCATTAAGGTTTGTTAGGTTTAACGACGCATGCCAAGTGGTCCATTAAGGTTCTTAGTTTCATTTTACGTCAATAAAGCGCGTAAGTTAGAATATAAGCTGTTTAGTTTTAAGCTATATATAGCTCAATGGTCTCGCGTTGGGTCTTGGTTTAATAAAATTTTCCCCCACCTAATAAGCTACGAGTTCGTTAAGGGCCCGAATGGTTTATTAATGTGTTAAATGGTCTCGTTAAATTTGTTCTAGCACTAAAAAACAAACGGTCTAGCTTTCTAAGCGTGACCGCGACATGCAACGTTCTTATTAGCCGGAATCATATGTTTCCATACCTCACGTCGTGATAACAACATTCGTTACGTGTAGATGTTTGTGCCTGGTACCAAACAAGGTGGTTTTGTGACATGAACGTGTGCAGTGAACCATGCATTGGGTCGATAACATGCATGTTTCACGTTATTTGAGGTTTTAAACACGAAATATAAGCGAAAGCTAGGTATCAATTAACAATATACTGAGTATGGAAGGAAACGTAGAGGACTTAGAATGACTTACAATAGTCCGAGTCTCCTTGATGGTAACTTTAGACGTAAACCCGACTTGTTACACCCAAACGTGTATGATTTTAAGCTCCAAAGCTTGGTATACTCGACCCTTGGCTCGCGTACACGCCTTAACAACCTTGTACGTGACCTTAGAGGTTTCCCTAAGTCCTTAGTGCTCAAAGGGGGTCGCGATTTGGCTTGGTTATTTGGAATCCGAATGTATGGAAAAGAAAGAAAAGGTTCTTAGCTTTGAGAGAGAGTTTAGATGTTTAGAACTTTGTTAAGTGTAGTTGTGAGTGTGTATTTATAGGGAATGAGCTTAGTTAGTTTCCTAGTCCCACCCAAACGAGTTCCGTGGGCCCTAGCGGTCGTTTTAAGAGTTCTAGTTAATCTCACATCGGTTTTTGACTAAAACCTCATAAAGTACTCGTTATAATGAGCCCTAAGTTGATACAGATTAATAGCTAGGGAAATCCTTTGGGTTTGTGTTTTTTCTTGTTATTCGCGACACAAGGTGGCAAGAGAAGCAAAGTGGTTATTATTCCATGGTGTCAAGCATATTAGGGACTTAGGCCCTAATTAATTCTAGTATATGTACAGGTACCTTTTAGGATCAGTAGAAGATTTGATACGCTAATTATCACCAAGGAACGATTTGTTTATGGATTTCTTGTCCGAATTCGGGAACCATGTGATATTAATGCAAGACATTTGTTAATTCTTGTGTCTAGGCGTTTAATATGGGTATTGGTTTAAGTCTAGGTAAGTCTAGGTATTTCCGGGGTTTTTTGCGTCATCTTATTCTCTTCAACCAAATGTATTTTATCGCGAAAAACGTAACCTTTTACTGGTGACTCCAATAAAATAAAAATACGCAAAGTATATATTAATTATCAAAAAATTATTTCTTACTTGGTTGATGTAAACCTTAATTTATTTGGAGATTGTTTACATTTCATTGAGTATTTCTTGTCTTTACGCGTTTCGGTTAGCTCAAACGTAAATTAAAGTAAACGCGTATCGGACTAAAATAAATAGTGATCATTCTATAGTGTACAATGACATGAAAACTGAGAAATGTTACAGTCTCCAAACCCATTAAAGAGCTTTATCCTCAAAGCTTAAGAACCGTGTGAGTAGATGTCGAAGCTCCTGTTTGTGAGAGTTGTTGGGTGTTTTTGTTTGAACGAATCTTCACGTTCCCCGGTTGAACCTTCAGGGCCGCTAGTAGTTCCAGCGGACCCTTAACAGTGGGTATCCGGATCGCTTCAATCGTTTGATCTCCCGTTCCATGATTTCAACGGGCTCTTCCACAAACTGGAGCTTATCGTCAACGTGAATTCCTTCTAACGGCATGACTAATGGTTCATCGGCGTAACATTTCTTCAGGTTAGACACATGGAAAGGTCGTTGGTGACTCTACTCAAACTCTGAGGAGTTCAAGCAGTAGGCAACCTTTCCAACTTTTGCTCAATACTTTGAAAGGTCCGAACGTATCTCGGGTTCAGCTTGGGCCCCGCTTTTCCGAATACCGTACGATCCTTTTTTCCAAGGTGAGACCGTGAGCATAACTCTGTCTCCAACTGTCGAACCCATCGGCTCTTTCGCTTCCGATCAGCGTAACTCTTTTGTCGATCCTGTGCCCTTGCATCCTTTACTTTGATCAAGACGATCTTTTCCGTTGTTTCTTGGATTAATTCTGGACCAGTCAGTTGGCTGCCCAACTCGGTCCAGCACACTGGTGATCGGCTTTCGACCCATACAGGCCTCATAAGGGACGGCCTTTATGCTGGCGTGGTAAATGTTGTTATATGAAAAACTCGGCCATGCAAATGCTTAACCCAAGCCTTTGCCAAAATCAATCACGCAAGCACGTAGCATGTCCTCGAGAGTTTGAATGGTCCTCTCGCTCTGGCCGTCAGTTTCTGGATGATACGCAGTGCTCATGCTAATATCCGTACCCAAAGCTTTTTGAAATGATCTCTAGAAATTTGAAGTGAATCTTCCATCACGATCACAGATAATTGAGGCAGGTATCCCGTGTCTTGCCACTATCCTGTTCAAGTACAACCTCGCCAATTTATCCAAAGGACATTCTCCCGGATTGTTGAAGTGAGCGATTTTGTAAGTTCGAATCCACAATACCCAGATGGTTGTCGAACCCTGTGACGATCCTAGAAGTTTGGTGATAAAATCCCTTGTTATGTTATCCCACTTCACTCGGGTGATTTTGGTCTGTACTAGCAAACTGATGGTTTGGTGTTCGGCCTTGACCCCTTGCACATGTCAGGCATTGGCTAACATTCGTGGCGATGTCAGCCTACAGTGGCCACCAAATAATTTCATTACATCTTGGTACATCTTTTTCGGAACCGGGATGGTAGAAATTTTGAATTGTGGGAGTCGTGCTATTATCACGGATCTTAAGTTCTCCATAGGCAAGGTATCCAACTCCTGCTGCTGTAAGCGTAGTGTCCATTCGGCACGCCAGGTTCCGGCTTTTCCTTGGGTATATCCCTTCGGGTATCATACCTCTACGTCTTTCATTTGCGATTGTCTCCGGTTTTTGGGCTCTCGATCTGAGCTTCTGTATTCGTTTGGGGAGATCCAAACCATTGTCCTAAAACTAAGGCTCGAACCCGCAATGGCTTAATCGTATTTACGGCTCAGGCATCGGCCACTACGTTTTGCTTTCCCTGGATGATACGAATATCACTGTGTAGTCACTCAGTAGTAATTTCTAGAACGGCGTTGCCCATGTTCTGATCGAGATGGTGTTGTAGGCTTTTTGGCGGTGATTACGGTGCATCTTGGTCCGTATAGCATAATGTCTCCATATCGTTAGGGCCAACACTACGTCCAAGCTCCAATATCGTGAAGTGCGTGTAGTTCTTCTCGTGAACTTTTAACTGTCGTGAGCGTGGTCAATCCCCTTTCTTTCCGCATAACACCGCAACTAAGCCTTTTTTGTGTTGACGCATCACGTATACCACAAAGGTCTTCGGCTCCTTTCAGGTAGAGTAGATTTGGGGCACTGCACCGCTTTGCTGCTTTATCAAACGGAAGGCCGTTCTCTTCCTTTTCTCCTAATCGAACTTGATTCATTTCTGAGTAAGTTTGTATTGACTTAGCGATTCTTCGAAATTCCTTCAATGAAACTTCGATAGGAACCAGCTCCTAAAACAAAGTAAAAAAGTAACTCCATAAAGTACAAAAAACCTCACAAAAATAAGAGTTAAGAAACAATAAAAAAGCAAAAGGTTCTAATGTAAAAAGGGGGGAACACTAACTATTATAAGAATAAAAAAGAACAAAAAACCAATAAGAAAAAAAAAAAATAAAACAATTAATAAAAAACAAAAGAAAATGTAACAATATAAAAAAAGAAGAAAAAATAAGAAGACACTAGAAATTGGCAATCTCCGTTGGTGTTTGGGAGATTGGCCAATCCTTGATAGATCTATCTTGGCCGGGTCCACATGTATGCCTCTTACATCAATGATTCCAAGAATGTACCTTCGGAATCCAAAATTCACCCATTTTGAAAAACTTTGCGTACCAACTTCTTTCCTAAGCAATTCCAATTGCTTTAAGGGTGTTCTTAGCTCCTTTGTCTTTTGCATAAATTGAGTTATATCGATGAAGACAATTACACATTTATCAGGTAATCTTAGTGTTTGCACACTCGGTTCTGGGTCCATGATACCGCAGGGTGCGTTTGTTAGTCAAATGGCATTACCCTGGAACTCGCACTGACCGTACGAGTTTGAATGCATCTTTGGATGTCTGTTCAGTATCTAAGTGGTGAATACCCGGATCTCAGAATTTATCTTCGAATAAATACTGGACTGGAAGTTGATCAAACAAAATCGTCGATCCTCGGGAGTGGATAACGATTCTTTACTGTCAGTTTATTTAACTCCCGGTAGTCGCTGCACATCTGAACGGAACGTCCTTCTTTTGACAAATAAGACTCGGGTCTCCATCCCAAGGTGAGCGAAACTCGGGCCTTCATGAAAACTTTGTCAGAAAGAAAGCTCTTGTAATTGTTCTGGACAATTCCTTCATTTCGGATTGGGGCCAATCTGATATGGTGCACGAGCTTACGGAGCTGCTTCCTGGGACTAAGACAATTTGAAATTCCACCGGTGAGTGGAGGAAGACGGGCAAGTCCTCGGGAAACACTTCTGGAAAATCTCGGACCGATTGGTACGTCCATATCTGTTTCCTTTCCGACTTGTCCTCCTCCTTCTTGGCGGATATCTGTGCTAAAAAGATCCTGGCACACCCTCGGCCATTGTATCTTGAGCTTTTGAACATGAGATAACTCATCAACCGGGATTCTCTCCCGTTGCTACTTTCGTTTCCACAAAAAGTTAAAGTTTCATTCCCGTAGGGAACTTGAACAAGTTTTATCGCATACGATCACAGCATGATAGCTTCTTAACCAGTCACATAAGATTAATGACATCGAAATCCCAATTCTACCGGGCATGAGATTCTATGTGAACGGATGGCCTAAGAATTTTAAGGTGCAACTCGTATACTGGTGTCTAATCTGATTAAGTTTACCATCGGCTAATTCGGACATCATAACAAGGTTTTTTTTTTTTTTTTTTTTTTCTTTTTAACAATTGGGGAAACCCGGGGTGGGGGTTGGGCGCGTGGTTTATTCAAGGAAACTAAATGCAGTGGATATAAAACTTATATCGGCACAGGTGTCGAATAAGATAGATGCATAGTGGTTATTAAGAGAACGTATAGTGACGACATTCGCATCAGGTTTCAGTGATTTCTCCTCTTTTCTGCATTCCCAATGCATAAACCCTCAATCCTTGTGCGTTTCCCATTTCTCCCATTTTTATTCTTCGTTTTGGAACAATCTTCTTGAAGTGTCTAGGTGCTCCGCACTCAAACAAACCATTATCTTTGGGAGTTTGCCCATTGCCCTTCTGCGTGTTGCAACATTTGTGTTACCAGTATTTGCAGTAGCCGCAGTACGGGGCAAAAGTGCCCTATTTTGTTGCACTTGTGGCACCTTTGGGTGCACGGGTATTGTGGTGGGAGATGATGGCACTTGTTGCACTAGTGGCAAGCGATATTTATCTTATCCCCCATAAGGTTCCTTTTGCTGTCCACCATGTTGTAGACTTTGGCGACATTCTGCCTTTTGAAGGGTTGCTGTTGGTGACCATGGTTGTTTCTGGATGATATCAGTCAGCCCTCTTTTGTTAGTAGATTGCATCTTATTCGATTCCGCGTAGGTGAGGATATTTCGGTCCATCAGGTCATTGGCCAAAACTCAATAGTCTCATCCAATGTCTTGCGGTTTGGCTGCTTTTGACGTTCAGCCATAAAATGTTATCAGGAAGTCCATTGAGGTACTTAGTCAACCCTTCTCGGTTGCTTGGCAACAAACTCGGTACAGATCAGGGTTAACTCTTGAAACGTTCAGTGTATGTTGGACATCGTTTCATTGGCCTTCAGGTTCCACAGCTCAATTCTCTAGCTTCTTGGATTTGGCCACTTGTGGACAGTACTTGTATGTCATCTTTTTCTTGAGTAATTCCCAAGTGCATGGCATATGGCCTCTGGACCTAAGGTTCTTAACTGTTATTCCACAAAGTCCAAAGCGGCACTACTCATAGTGAGGTGGCAAATTTACTTGGTATCAACAACACAACACAGGGTCTGAAATGAATTCCATCTTTTCAATCCATAGACGTTAAACGACCCACTTCAGCCCTTTGAAGTTCAAGGTTGGCACTGCATGAATCAGCGTAAAAACTAGGACGCGCAGTTTGCATGTTCCTTCGGACCAACAACCCACCCTCTATCTATCTCCTGTAGGACTTGTGGCTGCCATCTCCCATTGGTGCGTTTCGCAAGAGAGCTTGGTCGATATTGTTGGATGGTTTCGAGGGGTCATGTGTTGGGTTATGGTGTATATTGATAGGGTATTTGGTCCTCCTCTGGTTGTAGGTTGCCCAATGATTTGTCAAGGATCACAAACGGACAATCATGAGGTTATTTGACTGAATCCAATAATATATAGATGGAAAATCAAACAAGAGAGGTATATTAGTACAAAATTAATACATCCATTTCATTCATAACTTTGAAAATTTTACATGAAATAGTCGTCTGGAATAAATAGTACAATACAAAAGATCTAAGGCTATGCTAGCGGGGAAAACCCCTAATACTTAGCAATGCTTGTCCAATGACTAGCAAGTACAATAACAACTAAATCACTAATGTGATTTGGCGTCCAGAAGCCTCCTAGTGATCTGGAATTAGCTCTGGTCTGGCTGTCTAGCTCTCCTCGCTGCTCTCGCAGTACTACAACTCGCCTGCATGTCATCATCTCTCATCTCATATCTATGATGAATCGGAGATTCTTCCCACTGGTCCTGGCGCCTTTACCTACGGATCGTCTCTCGAAGCGCTGCTAACTCAGTCTGCTGCATATGAAAGCGAGTCTCGTGTACCTGGTGCTGTGTCTGAATGAGAGTACTCTGCAGCTGTAGTTGTGTCTGGTGTGCCTGTAGATAGGTCTCATGTGCATACACATGATCACGATGGGTCTGAAGCTCCTGATGAGTTGCATGACTCCAATGCGAGTCGAATGGAGCCCAAGGCCTGAGGGAGTAGGCCTCCTCGCCACATCTATCCTGCTCCTGGAGAGTCAATCCTATCCCCAATAAGAAGTTCGACCCGCGGCGCGTTCATCTCGACTCGCATCCTTTGTTGATATACGAGACCTACCATCCTGAGCATCCTCTAGTAAAGCATACAAGTCCTGTGTATCCCGCTCATGGAGCTCAGCAAGCTCTACGACCCTAGTATTGACCTCTCCCACGGTCATAGGTGCTATCTCTGGAACTGCCTCTGCCGGATCTACCCAAGTATCCCTAATCCCGTACCCAACATCTCTAATCCCCTGTCGCCTTTCCTCAGCATCTACCGTGCTGATAAACCCATAATATTTTTTTTTTTTTTCTTTCCCTTGACCTCTGACAGGTCTAGCAGTGGAACTCTCTTCCGGATCTAATCTAGAGCATATAGTGGACAAATGCAACTCTTTGCGGGGAGGCTGCTCAGATTTGGAATATCATCCTACGGTAAACAGGTCGGTGGATAGATAGAAGGTGGTGGTAGTGGTGGTAATGGGATGTGGTGGTAATGCCTAGGCAGTAAGTAACTGCTCAATGAGAGGCCTGGGTGGATGCTATCCTGAGTTGTCTGATTTGGGTCAGACAACCCCGATGATGGGTGGTTACAGGTGGTGAATGTGCAGGTGGAGCCATTGCACCTTGCAAGGCGCTCCCCTGAAAGGGTGGGTGATAGTGAGATAGGTGATGATGGTGATGGAGTAGTCATGGGCCTGACGTCTCTCAACTCTGCCTTTGGTGGATAGGTATTCGAAGTCTGTGGGTCGGAGGGTATTCCTAGCCCAATGGTAATGTTAGTGGAGGGTGTTGGTATATTAGGCTCTGTTCCCTCAGGTGGGGAAAACGGTATCAGCAGGTATGACGGTAGAGGTCAGTCCCCCGTGTCTACCCATCCAGGGGGGGAAAGGGGGGGGGGGGGGGGGGCCCCAGATTCTTTACCTCGCACCAGAAAAACCACCAGAGCTAGTGCTCTCCTCTCCTCGTCTCCTCATCCTCCTCTTCCTCATCCTCATCCCTTGGCGTCATTCCCTAGATGAATCGACGTTTAATCCTCATCCCATATTTTTTATCTTCCCCCGTCATAGGATAGTTCAAACCGGACCATCCTCCGTTTCATATCCTCGTACTCTCCGGATCCTCTTGGATCCGGGACTCTAGTAACGTCATCCGGGTGACTCAGTAGTAGGTGAATCAATAGGTGGTAATGGCTGTTCCTCAGCCGGGAACTCATGGTCATCCTCCAAGGGTATATATTCGGCGGGTATATTGGTCGGTACGTAGTCCGGGTCATGCGCCTGTTATGAACATTAGGGCTCACGCTCATCCTCGTCCTGAGGAACTGGTAGTATCTGTAGATTCTCTGGACCTAGTACGTAATCTGGTGACGGTGGGGCTACTGGCTGTAGCGGGAGTCCGTCGTATCCTAGTACGATGACCCGTGGAATGCCTCCCTCCGATATCTCCTCATAATCGGCTCCCCAGAAAGCTCTGCCGGGCTCAGAGTCGGTGTAGACGGAAGTGTAGGTAACATCTGACGTCGCAGAAGACATGGTTACTGCAAAAAGTAAAATAACTTATATAAGTATTTCTTATAAGAAAATCCGATATGTTATGTCTGTAAGGCTTTAATAATAAGCCCATATGTATTTACGTTAATATTTAAACTTGTTATAATATACAGTATAAGTAATCAGGTAAGCACTTTAGTCCCTATTAATGCTTAAGCAAATTGCATGTCATATAAACTATATGTGCTAGAAGTAAACAGTAGTGATGGATGTCCTCACAAATCCCATTTGTGAAAACAGTTTTGAAAATGGTTATAGTCCAGACAAAAACTTTTGACCTGGTTCTCTATAACCTTGGCTCTGATACCAATCTGTAACACTCAAATCTGAGTATATGAGGGAATGTTGAATATCCGAAGGCGTTACATTATTGGGTCAATAGCACAGGATCAGAGAACGACTACTAACGTGTCGTTTGAAAAAGATACATTGGATTAACAAAATACTCGTTTGTTACATAAGCTCATGGCTTCAAATGGTTCAACATTAATTGATCTAAAAAAAACTTAAAGTTTCGGTTGGAAACAATTGTCCCCAACGATGTAATTAGACCCCAAATCTTAAGTGTTGACTCTTTATTTATTGCTACAATTTATCATCGCACCCTCGTTGCCTTCATTGGACCTGAAAAACTGCTTAAAACGTCAACATAAAGTTGGTGAATTCATAGGTTTATGTAAATCAATTGTAGGACCGACAAAGACGTCAAGGTGCCCATGATTAAGCAACATATGCAAAAACCTTCATAAAAGGTAATACGTTTCCCTAAGCTCAGGGACACCGGAAGCTAGACATTGTTAGAATGCAAATATAAATTTGCCAACAGGTGTCCGTGACTGATGTGCTAACTCCTGCAACATCCCCAGGTATTCGACATGGTTTTGCGTTACGTTCCCTGTGTTAGCTAGCACGCCGAACGGGGATCGTCATCAATCCATATTAGATTATCATAACATTTTTCCGCCGCCCGCACAAACAGTAATTCCAATCACATTTGTGCAATTAACAGTTCATGATCGTGGACATAAAAGGGGTTATGGTAAAACTTAGGCAAACACATAATCATGGCATATAAAATGATACCCCTTGCGTCCCGTCGTGTAAACAAAGCATGTTATCACCCCAAAGATGTAAATCATTTAAATAATTGCAAAACATGGGGCTATGAACTCACCTTAGCCGGTAGTTCGCTGAATGATAACAAATATCCAAGTAGGTAGTGGATCACACCGTTAAGTACCTAAGTAAGTACGGTCAAGTCTTAGTTTACATATATAAACTAACGACTCACTGTATAAACTAAAATCCATTCTAAGTTTATATATATCGTTATCACTTGTGTAGTGATGCACAAGATCATTGTGTTTATATTATCGATAGTTCTCGATAAACGTGAAATCATTATTAATAAATATAAAACCCGTTTAATGTCCGAATATCTTAATGTTCGACCATTTTGTTAAGTGTTTCGTTAATTTACTTTTGTTCACAAATGCACCCTTAGGTTTCTTATAAATACAAAACAGCCCCCTGGGTTTATTAGTATACTTTATTTACATTTTAAATTAAACCCTACCAAGTTTCATTAATTACCTAAGTAGTCCTTTAAGTTTACTTATTGTAATTTAGGTATTTATAGTTACACTTTAGTCCTTATGTTTTCAAAAGTTTAAAACAGTCCCTGGAGTTATCATAATTTCGAAAGTGACAAAAATTAATCCCCTTAAGTTTCGATATTGTACAACTTTTTAGTCCCTCATTTTGCGAAATTAGCATATTAGCTCCAAATAAAACTAACAAGTGGCATTCTTTTTGTTAAAGTTCAATTAAGTGGATATAAAAAGCTCGTTTCGGGATTTTAAATAAGATCATCGAGCTATTTTTTTGGCCTTAACGGCCTTATTGGGGACGTTAAGGTCCGTTTAGCATTTTAATAGTCAGTTATGGTTTAATAAGTCTAAGGTTACTAAATAAGCTTTAGGTGGGGGCATGATAAGCTGTAATTATGCTCGGGGAGTTATTATGGCTTATTTCGAGCCTTATTGGGCCCGTAAGCCAATAGCTTAACCAGATAACACCCTTCTAGGTTCCCTGCCTTTTAGCTTATATCCCTTTTACGTTTCAACTTTGTTTATTCTGTCGCGGGTTTTTTCGCTTATTTGAAATAAGCCATATATGCACTTGTTAATGGGCTTCGGGTCCCATCTAATGACACGAAGGTTTTAAATCTATTTGGTATAGGCCCTATTGAGGTCTATAAACTTTGTTTTTAGTACGTTAAGCACTTTGATGGTTAGTTTGCTTTTTGCTTATTCGATAAGCTAATAAGCCCACTGTTGGGCCTATTGGGCCTAAACGAGACCCGATAGTCCTCCTAGGCTTTTAGATTATTCCCCTATGAGTCCATTAAGTACATTAAGGTTCAATAAGCTTATTGAGTACTCGTAAGGTCACCAATTAGCGATCCAAGCTTATTGTGAGCTTATCCCTTTACGTTGGGCCCGTTAATGGGTTTGAAGGCCCATTAAGGGTTCGGTTGTTCTCAATGAGCAATACTAAGCCCAAGTGAGTCCAATGTCATTTCAAGCTCTTATAAACGTTCGATGGCTTATTAATAAGCCGTGGCTTATTACACGTGCCTTATTGGGTTCGTTAGGCCTCCATAATGGACCGTTAAGTCCATTAAGGGTATGGGTTGCTTCTCTAAGTACTTTAGGTCCATAGCGAAAACCATTTTATAAGCACTCCTTGTATCTTAATAAGCTCGTAGAGCTTATTTATAATCCGAAAGCTTATGGGCTATGGCCTATTGGGCCTGTTGGGCCCGTGTGTGGGTCGCATGGGTTTAACGAAACTACAAGTGACCCGTTAAGCTTTCTAGTGTTTCTTAGGGCTCGTTAGTATGCTAGTAACCGATGTGAGCTTATTCTACATGTAGGTTCAAACAAAGTGGGGAGGGTATTCGTTATGGTTTATGACCCGAATGAGTGAAAAGTAGTGGATGTTTTATTGTCTTGTGTAAGGGAGAGTTGTAAGAGTGCAAAATGTCAAGTGTGAGTGTGTATTTATAGACAAATAACTAGTTAGTTCTCTCTAGTCCCAAACTAAACCAAACCGGCTCCTAACTAGTG
The DNA here is from genome assembly GCA_026074375.1 of Tanacetum coccineum. Classification (NCBI taxonomy): domain Eukaryota; kingdom Viridiplantae; phylum Streptophyta; class Magnoliopsida; order Asterales; family Asteraceae; genus Tanacetum; species Tanacetum coccineum. The sequence goes on along the minus strand of BQNB010006162.1, from coordinate 13,860 downwards.
GTTTGTGAAGTTTTTAGTAGACTTCTAAAAATGTGAAGTAAATTTTCCATCGCGATCAGAGATGATCGAAACCGGCACTCCATGCTTTGAGACTACTTCTTTCAAGTATTGTCTCGTCAATTTTTCTAACGTGTCATCTTCTCTCATAGGCAAGAAATGAGTAGATTTAGTGAGACGATCAACGATTACCCAAATCGTGTCTTGCCCAGCCACTGTCCTTGGCAGTTTAGTCACAAAGTCCATTGTTATGTTCTCCCATTTCCATTGTGGGATCTCTGGCTGAACCAACAAACCAGATAGTTTCTGATATTCTATCTTAACCTTTGCACATGTTAAATACTTGCTGACATAAGTGGCAATCTCTGCTTTCATGTTAGGCCACCAATATAACTTCTTCAAGTCCTGATACATCTTATCCGATCTAGGGTGGATGGAATACTTCGACTTATGCGACTCATGCATAATCAAGGCCCTTAACTCTTCGAAACACGGAATCCAACTTTGATTGTTCAAACATAACGTTTCGTCAGCGCGAGGTTCTAACTTGTTAATCATGCCACGCAAATCTTCGTTAATGAAGTTCTCTTCTTTTCTGGCTTCCGATTGAGCACTCAAAATCTGCTTAGGAAGGTTTAGCCCTATAGTCATAACCAAGGCTCAAACTCGTAGTGGCTTGCTTCTTTCCTTTCGACTCAGGGCATCAGCCACTACGTTCGCCTTGGTACCGTACAGTGAACACAACGCACTTGGTACCGTACAGATAATGTCTCTACATTTTCAGGGCAAACACTACTGCACCAAGCTCTAGGTCATGTATGGTATAGTTCTTCTCGTGAACCTTGAGTTAGCGGGATGCATAAGCTATGACCTTCTCTCTCTGCATCAAAACCGTGCCCAACCCTTTATGCGAAGCATCACAATATACCACGAAATTCTTACTTCCCTCTGGTAAAGCTAAAATCAGCGCACTACACAACTTTTGCTTCAACAACTGGAATGCAGTTTCTGCCTTTTCTCCCCATTCAAACTTCACGCTTTTTTGAGTCAACTTTGTCATAGGTCTAGCGATTTTTGAAAATCCTTCGATGAATCATCGCTAGTAACTGGCCAAACCTAAGAATTGACGAATCTCGGTGGGTGTCTTGGGTGACACCCAATCCTTGATTGCCTCAATCTTCGCGGGATCAACGTGAATGCCTTCACTATCAATCACGTGACCAAGAAATTGTACCTTCGACAGCCAAAACTTACACTTTGAGAACTTAGCATACAATTCTTCCCTCTTTATTAAATTCAAGATCAACTTAAGATGTCCTTCATGTTCCTTTCTGCTTTTGGAGTAGATCAAAATGTCATCGATGAATACAATCACGAATCTATCCAGATATGGTTTGCACACCCTATTCATCAAGTCCATGAAAACTGCTGGTGCGTTAGTCAAACCAAACGGCATTACTTGGAACTCGTAGTGACCATAGCGAGTCCTAAATGCTGTCTTTGAAATGTCTTCCTCACGAACTCTGAGTTGATGATAACCAGATCTCAGGTCGATCTTAGAATAGACTCTTGACCCTTGCAATTGATCAAACAAATCGTCGATTCTCGGAAGTGGGTATCGGTTCTTCACAGTAAGCTTGTTTAGTTCACGATAGTCGATACACATCCGAAAAGAACCATCTTTCTTCTTGACAAACAAAACTGGTGCTCCCCAAGGTGAGGAACTCGGCCTTATAAATCCTCTGTCAGAAAGTTCTTGCAACTGAGCAGACAACTCTTGCATTTCGGCTGGTGCTAATCGATACGGTGCTCGTGCTACAGGTGCAGCACCAGGGACCAAGTCGATTTGAAATTCAACTTGTCGAGCAGGCGGTAATCCAGGCAAATCTTCTGGAAAGACTTCCGGAAATTCCCGTACGATTGGCACATCCTCAAGTCGCTTCTCTTCCGACTTATCCTCAGCCTTCTTGGACGTAACTTGTGCCAGATAAACTTGACATCCTTTCTCAATATACTTTTGGGTCTTCGTGCACGATATGATATTCAACTTACTTCCGCTGTCGTAATTATCACCTCGGATTATCAACACCTCATTTCCATAAGGAATACGAACAACCTTCTCATCACAAACGATCAACACATGGTATTTCGCCAACCAATCCATACCAATACACAAGGCAGTTCCACACCCCTACCCCCCCCCGCCCACAAGTAAGGTAAAGTAGTTAGCACTAGTATTTATATGATTACGGAGGAAAAAACCGGATGGTTATTACAACCGTATATTAACGAAAGTGACAAAGACTGTTCGTTTATCACAAAACATAAAACCTGCTTGTATCTCAATGGTATAGTAAGCTGGTAGCCGAAGACAAGTGCAGATTAATAAAACCACATGCTCATACTACTACCGACAATTTAAGATATCAGGATAGCTCTGTAAATGGTTTAATAAATCTTCTGCAACTCTGATGCTACACGTACTTCTTGAGTGACCAAGGTGTTAAAGTTAAAATAGATAACTTTAAGAACAAAGAATATTCAAGCTTTCAAGATCAAGAAAAGTATGAGCATGTCGGTCTAGAAGTCACAAGAACAAGATGGCGAAAGACCACAAGATGATTACATTTGGCTAATGAACTCAAAGACGCTCAAGATCACGCATAATTCAAGATAAGGAACAAGCACAAGCTTAAAGATCAAAGATCACTACATCAAAGCATCAAAGTACAAGATATCAAATGAAGAATCAAAGACTACGAGCTAGAACATACAATCAATCAGAAGATTGCCGAGCTTCAGTTAGTATTTTCTAGGGTGACCTCCCTTAGGGGGAGATTGTTACGTTTAAGAAAAAGACTCGGTCACCCCATGTATTTTACAATTTATCATAGCTCGTAGTTAGTAGTTAATCGTATGACATACGGTAATGGGTCAAGTATTAAAGCCCACGTGTAAGCCCATTACAAGGCCCATGGGCCAGTTTGTGTGACACTATATAAGCCTCCTCTATCTCATGGAAGAGGTGGTTGGTCATTTCATAATTTAAGTATTACTTTCTCTCACTATAACTTTTCTCTCTAGTTGTTTCTCTCTCTAGGAATCGGCTAACCCTTTAATCTTCCATTATGTTATGATATCCAATATCCTACAGTGTGTTTGTGTATTTTTCTGCATTATTTTAGTCGGCTGTAACTGAGTTTAAAACTCAATACGGCGTATTCATCTTTCTGGATATGGCGTATAAATTTTTTTCTATACAGCGTATTCAACTTTAGCATCAATACGGCGTATTCAGTTTACTGAATATGGCGTATTAGTCTATTTGACCTTTTTCTTTCGTAACAAATTTATTACGGGAAATGGATGATCCCGATATTACTATGGAAGAATATGCTCAGTTTGAAAGTGAGAGAGCTTTTAGAAACGGTAAGGTGTATAACTGAGAAACAACTACGTATGGTAAGATCTGGTATGATAAAGACGTTTACTACCTTAGATTGTTTTAAACGGAATTCCCAGCTATAGTCTACAATGATGCATGGGCATCTAAATCAGGTCTCTCACCTGAACCCACTATAAGTCCTCAACATGTCGATGAAGTTAATTTAAAAGATGAAACATCGTTGTCCGAATATAATGACGAGGAATATAATGTTATATTCTTTAATGATTTATTTCCTTTTAACATATATACTGTCAATGATTCAAAATCGCACACGGACAATGATAATGATGATAAAATCGATTCCAAACAATTTTCAGAGGATTTATCTATCGAACCATTACCTAATGTAATAAGAATCGATATCGGTAGATATGTACAAGGGTTAAATAAACTTTTGGAAACAAGTCATGATACAATTAGTAATTTTTTCACTGCTGAAACTTTTATCAAGGAATTATGTATTAATATCGTGACTTGGAATTGTCTTAACAATGGGATGCTAATAATCTTATTAAAAATTTATATGTGCCATTTGGCATCCCGTTAGACTCTAAGTTGTTTTATAAGGATGGGATCAAACTAGGGCAAGTCGAATTAAAGACTTTTCTGTAAACAAAAGTGATTGCCGGGAGACAACACGGAATGTATTTTTTTTAATTTTTATCGAGTATGTCTTCCTAAAACTTTCGATACGGTGCATCCAGTCTTAATGGATATGGCGTATTGACTGTTTGGATGTTATACAGTCTTTATTTTTCTGCACTTTAAACTTTATTGTCAGATTTATCTATACGGCGTATTCATTAAATGAATACAGCGTATTTGACATCTGACCCGTACTTAATATTTTTTATTACAGGTCTCAATACGGCGTATCCTAAAATACGGATACGGCGTATCGACTTCCTGTACAGTTTTTCGTTTTTATTTTTTGTTTTCTAACCGCTGAATATCAGAGATAGAATTGCATTGGTTTTTCCTATATCTTATACAGGACCTTACTGAACAAAAACGACGACTTTAGTGGAGTATTTATATTCTGTAATTCTGTGTGTTGTAGTCATGCTGGAATACAAACACATTTACAACACACAATCTTGCTCATAAACGCAACATGGAGGATCATACCGAGCAAATCCCAGGGGTGTATCTCGTTCTAATTCTTTTTATTTCCCGTTTTTAATGTTATATTTATATAACGAGGTCGTTGTATACTTTAAGTGGGGGGAAGAGAATTAGAACGCTTACTTGTCCATATTTTCACAATAAAATGCTTAAATTATGCCTAATTTTTTTTTCAAGTTTACTTTTGTGAAATTATTAGTTACATAACCCGCATACATAACCCTTATTAGATATTATGAGAATTTAGCCTTATCCGATATACTAGTGTCAGTTTCAGGCACACTAGTGGTGGTCTTTCTCACTGTAGACTTAAAAACAGATTCATCTAACCTAGCAAAAGATAAGTCGGGTCTTGAGGGCATGTAGTTCCTAGTGTAGGGAGGGGGAACTGCATGAAACCCTTCACCTATTTTGAATCTATCATTTACTGGATTATCATCTACATCACTTTCTCTACTGTTAAACACACTATGAACCACTTTACTTTTATTCATATGAATATTATTCAATTCACTCTCATTCATTTGACTATCATAACCAAGACTAGTTTTGTCTTTAGCACTTATTTGACTATTAATCAGTTTAGTTAGATTCTTTGATGATTCTTAAAATACTTTCTAGTTTAAGTTTCAAACATCTTTCTCTTTAAAGCTTCTTCTAATTGATTTTTAAGGTCTTTGATAGAAATATCTTTCACTTGGACATCATACTTTAAAATTTCAATATTTTCTCATAAACGCTCATTCATTCATGAAAAACTATGCCTAGCTTCTAATAGAATCTAACGCCCATTTGATAACCTATTATTTCTAGATTAGATTTATTAAGAGCTTCACGCTGTTGATCATACTGTTTTTGAAGAGCTTCATATGATTTTAAACAATCTTTAGAGCAAGTATTACCTGTCAATTCTGACTGAAATGAACTTGATGAACCTTAAGATGTATAGGCCATTAGAGCAAATTTGTGAGGCATCTTCAGCCTGAAACTCCAATCGATAACACCTATCCCATCTTGAACAACCAAGGCATTTGTAGTAGATGTGTCCACTGGTGCATTCCTTCTTAGAGCATCTCTATTTCTATTGCCCTGATTCCTTGGTGCCCTACATCCCAATAGTAACAACCAAAAACTGAAACCTACTAACATCAAATGCCTTGGTGAGTAAATCAGCTACATTGTTATCAGTGTGGATTTTAAGCACCTGAATGAGTTTCTTTTCATAAGCATCTCTTATGAAATGGTGCCGAATAGCAATGTGCTTTGTTTTGGAATGATATACTGGATTCTTTACAATGCAAATGGTGCTTTCATTATCAATGTAGATCTTTATGTTCATGAAGTTGAACCCATAGTCTAACATTTGATTTTGAATCCATAAAACTTGCCCACAGCTTGCAGCAGCAACATATTATGCCTCTATAGTAGAAGTAGCCACAATAGTCTGCTTTTTGCATTGCTAAGAAATGAGTCTCCTGCCAAGAAATTAACAACCTCCTATTGTGGATTTCCTGTCAAGATTTGCTCCAGCATAGTCACTATCTGAGTAGGATTCCAGGTCAAATGAAGACACTCTAGGATACCAAAGACCCAGTTTGGGTTTACCCTTTAGGTACCTAAAAATTCTCTTGACATCACTTAGATGGGAAGACTTTGGAGTGACCTGAAACCTAGAACAAGCACAGACTGCAAACATAATATCAGGCCTAGAAGCAGTCAGATACATTAAAGAGCCAATCATGGACCTATAGAGATGAACATCCACATCATTGGCCTCCTCATCCTTGACTAAAGGCTTCTGAGTCTCAATTGGTGTACTAGCAGTCTTGACCATTAGGCAAAGACAAATTCTTCGGATTTCTGCAACATACTTATCCTGACTAATAAAGATACCATCTGGCTTTTGTTTGACTTGTAATCCAAGAAAGAAAGTGAGCTCTCCCATTGAACTCATCTGAAATCTACTCTTCATTAATGCCTAAAAAATAAGAAAAAATAATAAATATATAGGGAAAATAAAAAAAAGGGGATATAATATATATATAATATAATATTTTATAAAAAATTTTTGTTGGGTTTTTGGGGTTTTTTAATTATAATAAAATAATAGTGTTAGGTTTCCTTTGTAGACCCAAATATGATATCATCCACATAGACTTGAACTAGTATGATATCATGTTTGTCCTTCTTTAGGAAGAGAGTTTTGGCAATGGTGCCTCTTCTGTATCCATTCTTCAATAAGAAAGTGGATAAAGTAGCATACCAGGCTCTGGGAGCTTGATGTAACCCATACAGAGCTTTTACTACTTTGTAGACTCTCTGGGGATATTTAGGATCTAGAAAACCTGGTAGTTGAGACACATATACCTCTTCATCAATTTTCCCATAAAGGAAGGCACTTTTCACATCCATTTGATAGACTATAAAGCCCATACATGAGGCAAAGGCTAAAAAGATCCTTATGGCTTCAAGTCTGGCCACAGGAGCAAAAACCTCATCATAGTCTATCCCTTCCTCTTGCCTATGTCCCTGAGTAACTAACCTTGCTTTATTTCTGACAACAACTCCTCTTTCATCCTTCTTATTTCGATAAACCCACTTTGTACCGATAGCCTTCTTCCCATAAGGCAAATCTACTAAGACCCAAACTTTCTATATCTCAAACTGCAACAATTCTTCTTGCATAGCATCAACCCAACTTTCATTCTTCAAGAGCTTTCTGAAATCTTCTTGGTCATGTTGAGACAGGAAACAGCAAAATAAACATGCTGGAAGTCGTATGATTATTTCTCCTTTGCTTTTGAACATAGCTAACAAAAGCATGAGCTCCAGAACTTTTATGTAGTTTGCTTCTTGTTTGAACTGCTGAGGTTGGATCTCCTAGAATAAGTGCTGTAGGATGAGAGGAGTGAATCCTTGATGTGGGAATAGGACTAACATTCACAACAGATTCCAAGTTTGTGAAGTCAGCCACTGCACCCTCATCATCATAAGATGAAGTAGTGAAGATAATCATCAGTGGACAATATGCTAAATATCCTCAAGGGAGGTATTTTCTGATCATCTTCTCAGATTTGTTGGATCAGAAAGAGATAGTCCCTCATAAGGACTGGCAGTACTAACTGGTATGCTAACAGTATTAACTAGGTTAGTACTGCTAGCTTTAGCTGGTGCTAACAGTACTAAAAATGTTAGTACTGCTAGTCTTAGCAGCTCCTTCTTGTATAACCAAGGTCTCAAACTTCTTCCTGAGAGCTTCAGCTTCCTCATAAGCTTCCTTTTCTTGTCTCTTAAGTCTTTCAAGTTCATCCATAAAGACTTGTTCTTCCTCTCTTGACCTTCTCTCTTATCATCTGATTTTAAAGCAGGAGTGATTATTGAAGCATAAAGGCCAAATTGAGTACAAAGCAGGTCCTAAGCAGATTCATTTCTTTTTCAGAATCCCCTGCATCTAATAATATCTTTGTACCTGCATTTGGGATAGCTTTGTTGACCTGCATGTAGTTAGCTTGATTCTATGCATCTAACATGATGATAATTCATAGAATCAAGTTAATAATCCAAGATCAAAAGCCAAGTTGTCCCATTTCCCTGCAATCCATTTGGTTTGTTCTCTAAAAGGTTATGTGCAGATTTTCTTCAACTCTTTTGTTTCTAAATTGTATACCCTAAAACCTTGCCTTTTTAGAGAATAACCCAACTAAAAATCCTCATCTGATTTTCCAGCAAACTTGCCAAGGTGGTCAATGGTATTCAAGATGGTCACATGGCACCCAAAAGGTCTTATATAACTTATAATTGGTATCTTACCAGTTAAAAGTTCATAAGGTGTCTTATTATGAGGGCTTAGGTCCACTAATACCCTGTATAGAACATAACAACAGTACTAACTCGCTTCCATCCCGAAGAAGTGTTAGGTAAAAATGAATCTGCAAGCATGGTCCTAGCAGCCTCAATAAGGGTCCTGTTCTTTCTCTCAGCAACTCCATTTTGTTGTGGAGTTCTGGCATTACTGTATTCCCTCTTGATCCCTTTTGACCCACAAATTCAATCACATCCACACACCACACACACACCACCTCCATTATCACATCTAATAGTTTTAACTTTTTGATTTAATTGGTTTTCTATCTGTCTTATAAAGTCCTTAAGGATTGCACTAGTTTCATCCTTAGTTCTTAAGAAAAATACCCAACTAAACCTGCTAAAATCATCAGTGATAACTAGGCAGTGGGTCTTATGGTTTAAACTCCTTACAGATGTAGGTCCAAACAAATCCATATGAAGAAGTTATAAGGAGTGGCTAATAGAGCTTATTGTTTTGGCCTTACAGGAGGCCTTGTGTTGCTTTCCTTTCTGACAAGCAACACAAGTGTGGTCATTTTGAAAAAGCTTAAAAGGTAAACCTCTTACAAGGTTTCCCTTTACAAGTTTGTTTAGATTTTTAAAATTTACATGACCCCAACCTCCCTATGCCATTTGTTAATTCCATCAGTTGGTAGCCTTTGCCAAAAATTTAAACAACCAATCCTCCTGAAGGAATAATGTTTCTCTAAATTTGGAAACTGTACATGTAGTTTGTCTAAGGATATTAGTAAGACTTGATTTTCATCAGTAACTTAATCTCAGAAGAACAAAACAGACATTCAGAGTCGAGTAAATAGAACCTTGTTTCTTTTGTCACACCTTTGTGACACAAAAAAGAGATGAAATGCTGAAGTTCTTTTTACAAAGCATACATCCTCAAAATTCTAACTTACCCGTTTTAATTTTTTACTTTACCATGAATAACCTTTATACCTCCATGAAAGCAAACAGGGCCACATTAAAGTCTTGAAATTCAGCAAGGTAGGCTTGTTCCCATTCCACCATTCATGTTTTTTAGTCAAGTGCCTGGAACAACCAACACTATCAACAATTCCTTTATTCTTTAGAGCTCTATGTGGATAATCCTGCACATTAATAGAAAGAGATTAGATTCTCTTAGGGACCCAAGCCTGTTTGGGCTTGAGTCTGCCTAGTGGATCTTTGAAAGTGTAACAATTTCTAAGATTGGAATCACACAATTGTATTTGGTGATGTTGTTCCAGATTTATCTTTGTGGTCACCAATTACAAACTCGATGCTTACAGCAGGTTCCCATTTTCACCACACCAGAACTAACTGCATTTACTTAGCAGTATTAAGTTTTTGATATAAAAATCTGTTTCAAAGGTACTGTTGTCTTTTTGAAAGTCATGAGATGGTGAATTAGTTTTTGTAATAAACATTGCTGGTCTAACTCTATTCACAATGGGCTTAACAGTATTAACTTTCATGGCAGTACTAGTTAGTAATTGTCTGTCTGTTAAAACTTTGCCTAGCAGTACTAAAATTTTTAGTACTGCTAGCTTTAGCAGTATTAACTAGAATTTTACCAGTTTTAGTTAGTACTGCTGAAGGAACAAATTGGTTTTGTTTATTCACTCTTTGCACATTATTCCAACCATTGTTTTAAGTCAAGCTCTTTCGTGCGCAGCCTCTTTTCATGGAAATCACAATCTCTAATTAAATGATATAAGACAAAAAAAACCCACATACAAAACATGGCTCATACAGTAAACCATGCTCAAATCTTGCTTATCAACTTTAGGTTTTTTACAATGTGTAAATTGATTCTTAACAGTTTCCCTAGGAGTTTTTACTTGCTTTTAGCAAAACTAAGGTAGTTCTTGTTGTTTTGTTGGTATAAACACACACTCATCTTCACTATCTGATTCATACTCCTCAATGATAGGAGCATCAGACCAAACCTTAGGTTGACATTCTACATTAGACTCATTGACAACTGGTTCAGACACTAATTCAGAGGGTATGCACTAATGTTAGATTCACAGGTATCAAATTCACTGATTGTGATTCAGATTCACTAGGTTGAGTCTGTTTTGGACCATATGTAAACTTAGAATCATCTATTTCTACATCAGGTCCTGAGGCATGTTAATTCCTTCATGGGTGGGGTTCAGCTTGCTTCCTTTTGCTGTAACAAACCTATCAGTACAAAGGTTGGGTTTTCCTATCTCACTCTCATATTCCCTAAAAAACACTCTACAACACTTCATTTCCAAAGCTCAAAATACCATCATATCTGTGATCCCCATAACTCCAAAGCCCAAACTTATCATTAGCACTCATTTGGGTATTTAGCAGTTTACTAAGATTCTTAGAAGAATTATGCCATTTTTCTACTTTAGCCTTTAAATCTTTCTTTATCTTTTTAGCTTCTGCTAATAATTTCTTATGGATGTTTAGAACATCTGTTTTTATCATCTAAATCTATTTTTCATAATTTTATTCTTTTGTTCATACCAAGTTTCCTTGTTGAATGAGGCAACTAACTGTGCTTCAACTTTCTTAAGACCTTGAGAATATGCCTTTATTTCTATGCTTGCATCACTTAGTTGTTCTCTCGTGCTCATTCTCAGAATGTTCAATTAGAGAATTCCTTTAGTGCTCTTAATGACGATGAGGAAAATGAATGGAAGGATACTACCACGTGGCAGCATACTCAACAAGTTCTTGATGTGCTTAATGAAAGCGATAGTGATGTGGATGAAGTGATCACTTTGGATGATCGTGGATGTAACCTCAAGACCATTTAATTATGTTTTGTTATTGTTTTTATTGTTTATGCTCCTTTAAGTGGTTTTTCCCTATAGGTGCTATTGGTTATTTTGTAATAGGTGTTTAATCATATGGCGTGTCATATGATGTAGTGGCTGTTCAAGCTGTGGCTTGAGGTTAATGTAGCATTGTAGCTACATTCCATTGTACGTATCGGTTTTTGGGAACATATTTTTTACCGGGGTTTGAATTCCCCTTTACCCAAAAAAATGAATTTTTTTATAAAAACAGTATTTAGTTGGTTCTTTCGAGTAAAGTCGATTATTGGTATAAGAATTTTATCTTTCTCATTTATCAATCTTGAAACGTATTGTTATCCGATGTGTGTTTCTTTTATCTTGGTACATTTTGTTGACTCTTTTGTTTGTGTTTCCTATCGGTATAGATATTCTATCCTTTCTTTTAAGGAATTTATGTCATTTGATCCACGTCTATTTGCATATGTGAAAATCCCTTATATATTTTCTAGCCTTTGATTCGATATTCGTATGTTACCCGATTCGATAGTTCGTAACCCTTAGAATTCATTGATATACGCTTTATTCGGCCAAGTCATTCTCCGTGGGGAGCAACCGTGTTGTTCGTTAAGAAGGACAGTTAATTGCCTATGTGCATAGATTACCGAGAGTTGAACAAGCTAACCGTCAAGAAACGATATCCTTTTCCAAGGATCTACGACTTGTTCGATCAATTGCGAGGTTCGCGTTACTTTTCTAATATAAGTATTCGTTATGATTATCATTAGTTTAGAGTGCAAGAAGCAGATACTCCAAAGACTGCATTTAGGACGCGGTATGAATACTTTGAGTTTACGGTTATGCCTTTTGGGTTAACCAACGCACCAGCGGTTTTCATAGACTTAATGAATCGGGTGTGCAAGTCATATCTAGATAAGTTGTCATTGCGTTCATTGATGACATTATGATCTACTCGAAGTCTAAGGAGGGTAACGAAGTTTATTTAAAGTTAGATTTTTAGTTGTAGAAGGAGGAGAAGTTGTTGTCAAGTTTTATAAGTGTGAATTTTAGCTACAAGGAGTACATTTCCTCGGGCATGTTGTTAATAGCATTGATATTGTGAGTCCCTTGTAGAATAGATCTTTGCAGCCTATTAAGGATGATAGCCAAGATGTATAAATACAATTGACTATATAGAAACACTGATTATGAATACTACGTGTTAATGCGGAATCTCAACACAAGTACTAAGAAAAACAATGTAGAACTAAATAATAATTTCTATTAATCTGCTTTGAATGATAGCCAAGATGTATAAATACAATTGATTATATAGAAACACTGATTATGAATACTATGTGTTAATGCGGAATCTCAACACAAGTACTAAGAAAAACAATGTAGAACTAAATAATAATTTCTATTAATCTGCTTTGAATGATTACAGATTACTAACTATTTAGATATGATTTTGCTGTGAGATATCTTGAGGTCGTATCTAACTATGCCAATAGGAATCCTTTTATAGAACAAGGATAAACCCTAACAGGCTTACAAATCGCATACATATCTTTTCCTAAAATATCTCATACATATCTCATAAACGGTACTAACTATTTTCTACTATCGGTTACAAAACTGAAAACTGATCAGTACTTAACATTTTGTACTGTCAGTACTAACTATAACTATCAGTACTAACTATTTGTACTGTCGGTACTAAGTTACAAAAACGTAATTCCTAACAATCCTCCCTTAAACATGAATGTTGAACTCTTTTAACTTCATGTTTCTTTAACTTCTTTAACGCATAGAGGATGTATCCAAACACTTTTATTATTTCTTGATCTTTTAAACTCTATCCTTCTTCACAGCAACCTTGTCTTCTCATCTACACAGCAACATCTTTTCAGGCAAACAATCCAACTAAGTTTTCTTTGTAATATTTTGGCAACTCCCAGCCATAAACGGATTTGAGTTCCTTTACCAGTAGCCGTTTGCATCTGTGGATAAATAACTCTCATATTAAAAAACTGGAATTAATTACCATACATGTTTTTGGTAAACTGTCACCATCAACGAATTGGAATTTAATCTTTACCAAATACGATTTGCTTTTGGACAGTCAAATGCTTCATTGCCATAACATGGTTGCTTGATAAACCATATAGTTTTTAGCAAACTATCAGCTATCAACAAATTTGATTAGTCTTTACCATGAACTATTTGATCATGAACTAGCCAACTCTTAACCATGAAGCAATGTGAGTTGAGAACCCTATAATTTTTGGTAAATTGTCAACCATAAACGGATTTGAGAAGTCTTTACCACAAGCCGTTTGCTTATGGACTAGCCAGTTCTTATGCTTGTTAAGCATGGTGAACTGATGACCATTTGTTGTGTGGTGATTAAACCAACACTCAAAGATCCTTCTCATCTCTATCAGAGTCTTCAGGTTCTAACTCTGCAATCTGCTTCTTGACAATTCTAATCAGTTCCAAAGCCATAGTACTATCTTCTTCAGTTTCTAACTTCAACTTAAGCAATTATGACAGCACTTCTTCTTTTTCAAAGGACACTTATTCTCTACAAGCATATAAATGACTATTCCTTCATCAGTCATTATAGTGTGTATCCCTAAAGAACTATGTAGCTTCCATCTTACTATC
>BQNB010006161.1:3886-98737 GCA_026074375.1 Tanacetum coccineum | reverse complement strand
ACCCAAGTAGAGTGAGCTCATACATTAAAAACTTACCTTCGGGATCCTTACTAGCAATGTGTTCCCTTTCCGTTTTTGTCAGGCCGTTGAAGAAATTTTCTACAATACGGTATAGATGATTAGAGGCAAATGTGGCAGGTTCTTTTTTTATCTACAAACTCTCTAGATAGAAAACTAACTCGAAGATTGTTTTCAGTGAGTTTAAGAATATGGGAAACGAAAGGTTTTCCCAGCTTAGCAACGTATAAGTTATCTTTTACCCTATGTTTTGATATATTACCCATCATTTTAAGGAACAAGCAAATGGAAAATGAAGGAATAGTTTCTAAGGCTTAACTCGAGAAAGCTAAAGGTATAAATTATCTTGGGTATCAAAAATAGGTACTCAAATTCCTATAGATCTAAAGATGAACCTCACATTTTTGGGGTAAAATTATGAGAGTTTTTTGTGCTAGTCATATACATTCCTATCCATGAGACGCTATTAATACTTGGTTTTCGTCGGTATGTTTCATAAAATTTTTTTAAAATTTGGGTCAAAATTACCTTTTACGTTATGTTTTGATATATTACCTATCATTTTAAGGAACAAGCAAATGGCAAATGAAGGAATAGTTTCTAAGGCTTATTTTCTCCTACACTTAAGTTGAACTTTGTCCCCAAATGTTCTTTAAAATTACCCATAAAAATGAATAAACGGAAAAGAAAACAAGTAAAAGAAACTAGTACTCCCCTAGTTTGCTCAAGAATGGAGAAAGAACATGCACTAACTGGTTAAATCGTCCTCCAAGAATCATCCAATGAAACTTCCTAAGAATTTCCAAGCTTCTTCTCATCAAATATAACCTGTAATTAAAAATGAACATAATAAAGAGTTTAGCCAAGCATGTTAAAGATAAAGCAAGAACCATAAATAATCAAACAACATGACATATTAAACGATTAAGATAATCTTACTTGATTAAAACATGAATTGAAGAAGTTACAATAGGGTTTTGAAGCCCTAAAATCATCCCTATAGGCTGCCAAACAAACTAGGGTTCATCTCCCTTTATTACTCAAAGGTTATACTAAAAGTTACACACTTATAAACCTAATTTTGGGTTTGTATATATAGGAAAATCGTTGCGATGGCGTCCTGTTTTTAATTGTGACACCGTCGTGAGTAGAAAATTCTAGATCTTGGGCTGGGTCGTACGAGCTGACGCCGTCGTAAAATGTTGTGACGCCGTCGTGGGATGAATTGTGACGGCGTTACGTGTATTTTGTGACATCGTCTCCAGCCTCTAAGGAGAAATTCTTGAGAGATGTTGGTGTAGGTCCGTAGTCTTGTCCATTTCTTCTCCAAATGAGCCCAAGTCAGGTGTAAATCTTCCAAATGCCTTACAAATGTGAAATATCTGAAAAGGAACGATTAAGTACCTATTTTAGGCATAAATGCACGATTTAGGAGGTAAAACGACCCCGAAAAAGTGTATAAAATGACACCTCATCAAATACCCCAACACTTGGGATTTGCTTGTCCTCAAGCAAATGGGCTTTTCTACCTAGACAATAACAATATGAGAGTCATTTTTACCTACTCTTTAAAAGTATTTTACAACACAACCTTTTAGACTTTGTAATTAAAATCACGGAAAGTATATACTAGCACCTCACATAAGTGTTTGGGATTCTCTCTTTCACTCGGATGTATAATAAATTATAACATAATGGGAAAACAGAAAATCAACACTCATTACCTGTCATAGCATATAAATTACCATAGGCTTGGTAAATGATCAAACCTCCACCGCTAGGTGCAAGCATTATTCATTACTATCCAAGAGGTCTTTTAAAGGGTTGTGGGGTGTAGGTGTAAGATAACATATAATGGAAACGGAAATGGATGGGAAATATTTGGGTGGCTTTGGGTGAATTTGGAGTTGAAGGGTTAGCTAATTATTTATACGAATACACTTTGGTTTTGTTGCTAAGCCAATAATCGGACGCAGATATACAAACTCTACACAACTCTACATCAATCTCTTTCTTTTTCTTTTCTATTTTTTTTAATAACATAATACATCACAATATGGGGTTTATAACACGTACCCCTACACTTGAGCTTTTTACATGCTTGATATATACAATCTAACTAATGAACCGATTTGAGGTGGATCAAAATAACATGGAGATCATCTAACAAACGTATGGGGGTATTGACTTAACTTTTCTTCCCCATTCTTCTGCGAAATAAATACTACCATGAATCCCAATCATCCCAAAATAGTATTTATAAGGATAAGGACTTAGCAACCGTGTACTCAAATAATTAACTTAGGTTAAACACAATAATGTACTAAAAATGAGTACATACAAGGTGGGCTAAGGCGATTTGGGTGTAACGATTGGTTTAAGGGTGACAATGTTCTTCATTAATAGTCCGGCTTAACCAAAAAATTACAAGAACCATGAAAAAGGATAGGCTCAGAGGGTTATACTAGGGGTATCCTGCACTAAAGATGAGTGCATGGCAAGGGTGTGGGATATTTATATGATCGGTGTGACCATCATAACAATTACTGGTTTAAAACATGTGTTAATCCTAATGCCTCTTATCAAGCAAATCCTAATACTCACTATAGGGTCTCGGAATGCATCACAATAACAAGTTCTAGAATTTAATATACTATCGTCACACTCATATAATTTAAACCGATCTCAATGCTCCAGAAAAGGCGACAAAACCACATATACACATCCGTAATTATGGAATAGATACACATGATTGCTCACTCCTTAACTCGAGAAAGCTAAAGGTATAAACTATCTTGGGTATCAATAATAGATACCTGAATTCCTAAAGATCTAAAGGCAAACCTCACATTTTTGGGGTATAATTCTGAGGGTTTTTGTGCTAGTCATATACATTCCTATCCATGAGACGCCATTAATACTCGGTTTTCGTCGGTATGTGTCATAAAAATTTTAAATTTAGGTCAAAATTACCTTTTTATGCTATGTTTTGATATATTACCCATCATTTTAAGGACAAAGCAAATGAAAAATAAAAGAATAGTTTCTAAGGCTTATTTCCCCCTACACTTTTGAACATTGTCCCCAATGCTCTATAAAAGTACTTATAAAAACGAATAAAACGGAAAAGAAAACAAGTCAAAGAAACTAGTACTCCCCTGGTTTGCTCAATAATGGAGAAGAAACATGCGATAACTGGTTAAATCGTCCTCCAAGAATCATCCAATGAAACTTCCTAAGAACTTCCAAGCTTCTTCTCATCAAATATAACCTGTAATCAAAGACAAAGACAACTATACCAAGCATAAAATGTGCGATATACAAATATACAATGTGAATTTAGGGTTTGACTCGATAAAGCAGTAAAGATAGGATGAGATAATTGTCAAACTCATTGGTTTTGCAGGTTTATAATAGAAGAGTACATATTTTTGATGTTATGCAAGTTTTATTTTCAAAAATAATTAAAAACTTTAAGTTTTTTGGACTTGGGCGTTTGACGCCGTCAGGAAAATCCTGACCCCGTCACAGGTGTCGTGGTGACGGCGTCGCGTGTAAATCATGACGCCGTCTCCACGTTCTGTGAAAACGAAAATTTTGTTTTTGATGAAAAATTTCCTGCACTTGATTCCATAAGTTAATTCCTGTACAAATGGCTGCATAAAACCTGAGATTTGACAATTTACTCATATGACTTGAAACTGACGCGAATTAATCTAAACAAATTATTTAACATGCTTGAACCTGGTTCAAAAACTAGATAAATTCCCCTACATTTATTATTTGCAAAATACCTTTGATTGAAATTAAGATGGGGTTAAAGACAAAACAAAGCATGATTACAAGATAGAGTTCGAACATGATAGAATAAAATGAAAAGAATAAAACACAAGGCGCCCCTAATTAAGCTAATCCATAATAAACTTAAACAAATATTTGGAACAAGAGTTAAAGTATTCAAATCCTAGAAACTATTACAAACCATAATTGTTCAAAGGACAAGGGATGAAAATAACAATGGAATGAAACAAGAGTGATTAAGAAGAGCCATCATGCGAGGGGTTAGGGCGGCATGCATAACCGGGAGGCATGTATCCTTGATAGCCAACAGGTGGGTAATCGGCCTCATACCTTAGGAACAGATCAATCTGTAGGTGGGGGTTTAGGTTGTCTCGAGTGGATAGGTATTGGAATTGGCGGACAGTGTGATTATACATCTAGTAAGCTTGTTCATCCTGCTACCCTATCCAAGCGTCAATCCTTCCCCAATGCTTATCTTGCTGCTCCATCCAGCGCGCTTGGCGGACTTACCAATCACCTTGGCTCATTTTGCGGTAGATGTCTGCGGATCCCCCAAATCCTTCGTTTCCCCCTTCTCCATCGCCTTCCTCATCATCACCTTTACCTTCCTCCACAACCTCTCTGGTAGTCGGCCAACAACACTCACCCTTGTAGAGTTCCATGACGACTCCCATCTTAACCAATGATGTTTTACTATAAACATGTGGAGGGGGCTCACGGTTCAACACACTTACCATTTCATTGGAGAGCAAACCAAAGAACCGAGCTATCCTTGTCACAAACATCCCCTCCAAAATCACACTCTTATCCCTTACGCTCTTTAGGTAATTGGCGAGCCAACAGGGGATGTTGCAAACAACCCCTTCCCCGAAGATGCAATAGAGATAAAATAAGTCAATCTCAGTGACACAATTGGTGGTTTCCTTCCTACCCGAGATGGTCATCGTAATGCAACGATGAGCAAGCTTGATCCTTGGGTTCCTAATGGATTTAGCTTTTGTGTTCCCCACATTAAACCCGCCGTCACCAATACTAGGCCAAAACAAATGAGTTAAGTGAGTAGAGTTGACTGTTTCCGCCCCTCTCAAACCGCTAAGTGTCACAACATCTTTAGATTCCCCCTCGGAGTACAAACCAACTCTCCATCCTAACTCAAGGAGGGACATTTCCCTCTCTACTCCTCCCAACCTAAATATGACACCCTTATATAGCGATTCATACGTGCAAGGAGTAGCATCAAACTCAAATGAGGCAAAAAATTCGCGGACGAGCTCGCGTAAGATGGGCTCATTGATTTGGAAAAGGTTGACCCATTGTGGTCCAAAGATGGTATCGGTGTTGATGAAGTTGAAGAATGGCTGAGCAAGACCTTTGTTGGAGAGAAACTCCCAATCAACAACATCCCCGGGGTGAATAGAGTGCCCAACGAGGTTATTGTAGTTCATTTGATGGTTTCTAATATCGAATAATCCAAATTTGCTAACCTTTTCTTCCATTGTTTCTTCGTGAGATAAGGAGGCTTGCCCCCTAGTTCTCCAAGCTCTTTTGCTCATTGCCTATATTAAAGTTAGAACAAGAAAAGAAAAGAGTTAGAGAGCGAGAATTAAGCTGAGTGTTTGTTCAGATGGTGGTGACGACGTCACCGATAACATGTGACGCCGTCACAGAGGGTCTGATTCAAAAAATGTTTTTGCGAAGGGAAAACTAAGCTATTTTCCGATAAACATGTTCCCAAACAGCCCTTTAACATCAGACCCATATTAAAATTTTAAAAAATTGGAGTCATCAATCCTAAATTTGAGTTGTTTTTGCAAAAGTGTTGATTTCGAATGATTCAATACTTAAGATAACAACAAACTACTCGGATCGGTGTCCAATTGTTCCTAATTTTAGTTAATTTGGTATGAATTAAACTAGGGGAATAAATTAATAGAATGGATTTGAATTTGATTAAATGAAATCACGAGAGTAGGAAGAACGATTTACTTACCGATTAAGGATGAACGACCGTAGGATGACAAAAATCAAATTTGGGGATTAAAGAGGGTGGTGTTGGCTGCTTATGCTCATGTGAAAGATAAATAGGAATTGTGATGGGTTTTATAAGTTTTAGACCCGGATCGTCGTGACGGCGTCACGGGGAATTTTTCACTTTAAACCTTATCGTTTTCAGACATTCAGAATTGTAACCCTTGACTTTCGTTTAAGGAAAGATCTTGTGTCTTTCCTCGTGGGTCAAACACACGGTTGCTCTCTACGTGTGTAAACGGGCAGTGGGGAGAGGGATAACAATTGATGGGGTCGTTATTCACGAAGGTGGGGTTGCTTGGAGTAGGCAGCTGAATGGTTAGGGAACTGCTCAGGCTGTGATGGGATGATTAGTCCTGTTGATCCCTTTTGAACAGATCTTACTTAGCTTGTTAAAGCTTAGTTGTGTTGGATAGATCCAAAACAACTATTGTAGAAACTAAGATTGAGAATATCTTAAACTATGCGGAATCTAGTTTGCAATACTAAGAAGAACAATGAAACAGTAAAACAAGATCTTGCTAAACTTTCAATATATTGAACACGATCAAAGTTACAGAATAACATTGAAACTATGAATACTAACTATGAGAAATGACTTCTAGATCTATATATTTCTAACTATGCCTTAGGATTTCTTTTATACACCAAGAAACCCTAATGGGCTTACAAAACGCGTCAAGTGATCAATGCATATCTATTCCTAATATATCTTATGCATATCACTTTAGCAGTACTAACTATATAACCAACAATACTAACTATTATAACTAACAGTATTAATAAACTAACAGTACTAACACTTTGTACTGGCAGTACTAACTATAACACTAACAATGCTAATGACTTAGACTGTTTTCTCTAATCTTCACCAGCAGTAGTTTCTTCAACCAGTAGTAGAAATTTGAGAGGCCTTTATTCCCAACAATCCTCCCCTAAACTTGATATTCATCTTGTTAATCATCAAGTTTCTTCTAATTAAACCATCTGTGCAGAGAGGATGCTTCCAAACATTTTAGTGTCTTGGTTTGTTTGCTAGAATGAAAATTTCCTTAAAAGTTCATTTGCCATTTCTAAATATTGATCCACTTGAAGCTTGTTAGCCAACATCACAGTCATAATCCCTCTTGTCAATGGATATTCTTTTTCAACTAGCATAAAGATTTCATGTCCTCTTACTGAAGATACATGGTGAACACCACATGTATCATAAAGCCTCCATACCAAAGGATCATGCATATACCTTTGAAGCTTCCGTAGAGTATAATCATTATCTGGTTCAAACAATCTCTTTAGTTCAACCCATAATTCCTTCTCTTTATCATCTGTAGGCTCTGTTGTACCGAACCTCTCCTTAACCAAATCCCAAAGCTTAACCATGTCATCTCTATCAAATTTCTTCAACATCTCAGCAAAAATCTGATAAGATTCTATATGGTTTCCAACTCTGATAATTTTCCAATACCTTCTTGTGTCTTCAGAGTAAACCTCCCAGTCTATGATTGGATATTTGACCTGTAAAGGTTAAACACAGACTTCTTCCACTGGAACTATCACTAACAATTTTTGTAGTTCTTCTTCTGATAATTCTTTTTCCTTTTCAGCTGATTCTTCACCTGAACCCGAAGCTTCTCCAATCTTTTATCTTTTAACAGACTCTTCTAAAACTTCTTGACCTGCTCTTTTTAGTCTCTAAACCTCCAAATCAGATCCAATAGGCACAAAAGATTGTACCTTCCTCATAGTAGTTTCAAAGATTTCTTTAACCTGCTCAAATGAAAGTGACTTTAATTGTTTAATAGAATAACCTCCTTCTTGGTTCTTGATGTAATTTGACATATATTCTTTTTGTTGAGCAGGATTCATTGGCTTGTTTCGCTTAGCTCCAGCTCTTTGTTGAGCAAAGAACTTCTTTCTTTGATTGACAAGTTCTACAAGCTTCATTGGTAAATCTTCTTCACTACACTTTTTACCAGCTTGTAACTGTTGAACAAAATCTTCATCTGCTGCAACTCTAGCCAATACATCATCCCATTCAGCATCTGTAAAACCCTGAGCTGCTTGATGCACTTGAGCCATTCTTTGTCTTTCTGCTGCATCAAACTCTTCTTGTAACTTTTGAGCTACTTCTGCATCCCTGCTAATCTGAACCTGCTCTCTCTGTTTCATCTTCCTTAGAGACTCAGTTTCATCCATTTTAGCCTTTCCCTTAGCTTTAGCAGCACTCTTTTTGATCTCCATAAGTGTCTTTACGAGGGTTAAATCATCAACAGTAGTATCAACATGTCTTTGAGGACTGGTAGTATTAACAAATGTACTACCAGTGTTAAGTTCTGCATCAGCAGTAGTAACTTATAGACCAGCACCAAAACCTTCTTGAGTATCTAACTTTTGTTCATACCTCCCCTGAACTTCAACATGTAGAGGAACCAATGAGATTCCAGCATCCAAATCCATTTCTTCTATTATACTCCTCCCATGTTTGGAAGGATCCTCTACAACTAAATCCTCTTCATCATCAGAAGAAATAATCTTTGTTCTCCTTCGAGCTTGGCTTGCCTTGACAGTCTATTCTAACTTCTTCACCCTTTTGATAAGTTTAGTAAAAGCAGCACCATAGGTTTGTTTTGTTTGCTTTAATTCTGTCTCCAAGCTTTCCACATTGTGTGACAATTGTATACATAGAACCGTCAATTCATGTAGTGTCATACTGCCCTCATCACGTCCAAGTGTGTGACCTCTTGGGAGAGGTAAATCATGGGGCATGGTAGGGGACTTAGTGATGTTACTACTACCTTGTCCTGTATCTATGCTAAAGACAGTAGTAACAGCCCTTCCATGAACAACATCCACACATGTGAATGTAGCCTCATTTGCAACTGGGGTCTGAGTAGGAAAGTTGGACTGAGGAATCTCAACTTCCTGTCTGATAGTTTCCTGAAGTGTTGAAGAAGTTGGTGGTTCAGTTATTTGTGGGGGTGATGTATGTGTTTCAGTAGATGGAGCCATGAGGGGTGTGTGTTCAGATCCAGCTGGGATTGCTGATCCTTCACTGTGACCAGTTTGGTCAATAACAAGCATAGTGGCAAATAAAGTTGTTTCCTCCCTAGAATATCCCTTGGTAACCCTTCTCATGTTACTAAACAATTTTGGTGTGAGGGTAGGAGTGATATAAATTCTTTTGTGTGAAAGAAATGCAAACCTTTTTCCTTTTGTTCAAAACGATTTGACTAAATCTTGGATACATTAGAAATTTACTTTGATTATCTAAGTTTTTCACCATACCATCAAAAATCAATTTTGAAAAATTAAAAGTCCTATTTGTGGCCAAGCAAATTATAGCAGTTTCTATATTACTACTAAACTGTTCCCAAGCTGTTTTCTTTAGACTTAAACAATAAATAATGGTATGGATCATGAACTTACACTGAGGGGAAAAATGGCCTTTTTGAAAAGTTAATTTATCAGAAGTAATGGCATACCCTATCAGTAAGAGTTGGTCAAAAATTTTAGTATTTGGTAATGAACTGAGACCACCAGAATCTGCTAATTAGAGATACTTCCTAACAGATGCTATAGTAGCAGTTTTAACATGACCATCGACTGTGGCATTTATTTTTGTTCCTCATTATCAAGTGTATTGACAGTAGCAGTTTGCCAAAACTGTTTGATGTGAGAATCATAGATAGTAGGATTTTCAGAGAGAGCAAACCTGATGTGAGAAGCATTTAGAAAATCCACTATCTGATGAAAGCCTTCAGTTCCATCTGTTTTCTCCAAGAGAGCAACCATGTTGTGTTGATCACAGTACTTTAAATTTGCCATTGTAGATTATAAAAGCAGAAACATCAAGATTCAAATTAAATGTTAGGTTTAGGTACGCGTTTGAAAGTTATGTGTATTGGGTAAAAGCAATTGAGATTTTATATAGAAAGCGCTTAAGGTTTTGCTTAGACCGACTGAATAAGATTGAATCTTTATCTTGAAGAAAGCTTATAAGGGAAATAAAGATCAAGAATTATCCAAATTATAGACCCCTATAAGCGAAATATTTGGCAGAAAAAATCTCAACGGCTATATTTAATTTCCAAAAATCTGTTATGCTCTAAACAGTATTAACGGTAGCCAAGCAGTACTAATCTAAGCTTAGCAGTATTAATATTTAGCCTAGCAGTACTAACTGCTGCTCATTAGTACTAAGAGTTGTCTAACAATATTAACTTTTTCTACAATAATTATACACCAACATGTCTCTATTCATCACAAGCACACTAGAAACCACTAGATAGACATGTGAGAATTCATGAGGATCCATATTTATGTACAACCCATGAATAGAAAGTAGATACTGGTAAGCAAACCATTGTACAAAGTTCCATCAATTCCTTTAGTTTCATATTGTCCTCCCCACTTCCAAGTGTGTTAACTCTTGAGAGAGGTGGATCATTGGACTGTTTAGATGCAGCCTCAAACCTAGTTTGAGCTTCTGCACCCCCCCCCTGTAATATGGTAACTTGGCACCTGGGACCACTACCTGAACCAGTTCCCTAAGGAAGAGGCTAGTAATTGTCCCTGAAAAACTTTTGCCTTTCCTTCTTATATTAGCAAAAACTTTTTGAGTATGTTTAGGTGTTTCATAAGTATCATTAAAAGGTTCTGCAAGATTTTTAACTTGGTTATTCAAAAACAGTTGTAAAAACCTTGGATACATCAAAAACTTTTTAGAATTTGGATCCAAGTTTCTTAACATACCATCAAAAATTAATTTAGAAAAATTAAACTTTTGATTATTTTCCAAACATATAACTGTTGAAGCGATATTAGTTGAAAACTCATTCCAAGCAGTAGATTTTGAACTTAGACAATGTAAGATGGTATGTATAAGATACTTCCATTGAGGGGAAAAGAAAGCTTTTTGAAAAGTAAGTTTATCAGAAACAATTTCATATCCCATCAATGCAAGGTTTTCCAAAATTTTAGAATTTGTTAGACTAGTAACACCATCCTCATCATTAAAGTGAAGATTACTCCTCACTGATGATTCTAATATTACTATAGTCTTGCCATCAACCTTGTCAAGTATTTGCATTTCATTATTGACTATTTTGGACTTAGCAGTAGCCCAAAACTGCTCAATATAAGAAGCATAGATAATAGGACTTATGGTTAAAGAATACCTGATAATGCTAGCATTCAAGAAGTCCAATATTTGATGAAAATCATCTTTCCCCTCTATTCTTTCCAAACACGCAACCATATTGTGTTGATCAACAAACTTAAAATCCGCTATAGATCATTAATTGATGATTAATTTATGGAGTCGGTGATAAATTAAAGTCGGTTTATGAATTTTGAGAGCATTTTTGTATTCGAGAGTATTAGAATGAACTTGATGTAGTCGAATAAGCTTATATAGGTAAAAAAAGGAAACCTATAATAGTAGGAAACTGTTTATTGACCAAGAATTTCGCTCAGCAGTTGTAACTCCAATGGTAACCCAGAAGTACTAAATTTTGCCTAAGCAGTATTAACTTTTGCCTAGCAGTACTAACTTTCGCCCAACAGCACCAAATCCTGCCTAGCAACATTAACCTTACAACTACTAGTTTTAACTCCAAATTCATGACTAATACCATCTTCAAACCACACCAATCATAAATCTAACAAACACATCTTCAGAGATTAAGTAATCCAATGCTAGCAATCAGAAAGTTAAACTTGCTAACATCAAATGCCTTTGTAAGTAGATCAGCAATATTGTGATCTGTATATATCTTAATTACTTGAATGAGCCTCTTCTCATAAGAATCTCTGATTAAATGGTGCCTTATTTCAATGTGCTTGGTTTTAGAATGAAACACTGGATTCTTCAAAATACAAATGGTGCTTTCATTATCAATGTAAATCTTGGTGTTCATGAAGTTGAACCCATAATCAAACATTTGATTTTGAATCCACAACACCTGTCTACAGCAATTAGCAGCAGCAACATACTCTGCTTTAGTAGTGGAGTTGGCAACTATAGTTTGCTTTTTACATTGCCATGAAATCAACCTTTTGCTAATAAATTGACAACCTCTTGTTGTGGATTTTTTGTCAAGGCTAGCTTCAACATAATCACTGTCAAAAAATGCTTCCAAGTCAAATGGTGAATCTCTAGGATACTAAAGGCCCAATTTAGACTGACCTTTCAAGTATCTAAAGATCCTCTTCACTGCATAAAGATGTGAGATTTTAGGAGCAACTTGGAACCTTGTACAAGCACAAACAGCAAACATTATGTCAGGCCTAGAAGCTGTCAAGTACATCAATGATCCAATCATTGATCTGTATAAATGAACATCTACATCCTCAGATTCTTCATCCTTGAGCAATGCCTTGTTAGTCTCTATTAGAGTACTTGATGTCTTCACTGTGACAAAATCAAACTTCTTTAATATATCAGCCACATACTTGTCCTGGCTGATGAAGATTCCATCATTTTTCTGCTTTACCTGCAACCCTAAGAAGATAGTAAGCTCCCCCACATAACTCATCTGGAATCTCTTGTGCATCATCTGCTCAAACTCAACACATAAAGACTTTTTTCTAGACCCAAAAATGATGTCATCAACATACACCTGCACTAATAGGATATCACCTTTGTCCTTCTTGATTAATAGAGTCTTATCTATAGTGCCTCTCCTAAATCTATTTTCCAATAAGTAGGTAGACAAGGTCTCATACCAGGATTTAGGAGCTTGATGTAGACCATATAAAGCTTTTTCTACCTTATAAACTTTATCAGGGAACTGTGGATCTTCAAAACTAGGAGGTTGGCACACATACACCTCCTCTTTAATAGTACTATATAAAAAGGCACTCTTCACATCCATCTGGTACACAATAAACCCTATAAATGATGCATAGGCCAAAAATAACCTGATTGCTTCTATCCTAGCAACATGAGCAAAAACCTCATCAAAATCAATTCCTTCTTCTTGGGTATAACCTTGTGCCACTAGTCTTGCCTTGTTTCTAACAATAATTCCTCTCTCATCTTTCTTGTTTTTAAAGACCCATTTGGTTCCAATGGCCCTCTTGCTATTAGATAGATCAACCAATGTCCAAACCTTCTGCAATTTAAACTATAGTAACTCCTATTACATTGCTTCTATCCAGCTTGGATCATCCAAAGCTTGAATCACCTTCTTGGGTTCTTTTTGAGAGAGAAAACAGGCGAATAAGTAGTTTTGATAATTTTGTGATTTGTTCTTCTCTACTTATTAATGTAACTGACCAAAGCATGTTCTTTAGAAATCTTGGTCATCCTCCTTGTTTGAGTAGCTAAATTTATGTCTCCAATGATCTGGTTTTTAGGATGATCCTTGTGTATTCTGGTTGTGGGAATAGAACTAACATTCATGGCTGTTTCCAAGTTGTTAAGGTCAGCCCCTGCACCCTCATCTTCATCATCATATGCACCACTAAAGATACAAGTATTTAGAAGATCAGCAGTACCCTCCAAATCAGGCATAAGAGGATCAGTTGAAAGATCATCAGCATTATCAAAAATTTGCCCAGCAGCACTAACATATGGACTAACAGTAGAAACTATGTTAGTGCTGGTAGCATAACCCTCCTTCTGTTGAACCGGAAAATTATCCAATTCAGCTCTAAAATCTTACACATTCTGGTCACCTTCTTTATTTGAAGCTCCTCTTTCCTTCTCTTGACCATTTCTTTCACTCTCATTTGCTGGTTTTTCATTAGTCTTTTTACCAGCATCATTAGTAACTTCATCCTCTAAGCTCTGTGGACTATCATAAAGTAACGGTAGCAGAATATATTGTTGAATAGGTACTGCATCAACATTATCCTTGATACCTGCATTCCTATTAGTTTGATTCCCTGTAGTAACTTACTCATAATTCATAGAGTTTGTTAGTAAATCAATATCAAAGAGCCAATTTAGACCACTCCTTGCAACATTGGGTTTGTTTTCAAGAAAGGTTATGTGCAGGTTCTCCTGTATTTTCCTAGTTCTAGTGTTAAATACCCTAAAAGCCTTGCTATTTATAGAGTATCCAACCAAGAACCCCTCATCAGCCTTCCCATCAAATTCGCCTAGGGGATCTAAGGTATTAAGAATGATCACAAGACACCCAAAAGGTCTCATAAAACTTATACTAGGTGGTCTACCATGTAATAGTTCATAAGGTGTCTTGTTGTGAGGCTTGGTCACTAAAACCCTATTCTGAACATAGCAAGCAGTATTAACTGCTTCAGCCCAAAATGTAGTAGGTAAGAGTGAATCTACTAGCATAGTTCTAGCTGCCTCTATTAGTTTCCTATTCTTTCTTTTAGCAACTCCATTTTGTTGTAAAGTTCTGGCAACACTGAATTCCCTTTTAATCCCTTTCAGCCCACAGAACTGATTCATGTCATTATTTTTAAATTCAGTTCCATTGTCACATCTGATGATTTTAACCATATGATTTATTTGGTTTTCAATGCCAGTTAAAAAAGTTTTAAGGATCCCACTAGTCTCATCCTTAGTGGCCAAAAATAAAACCCAACTAAACCTACTAAAGTCATAAGTGACAACAAGGCAATATGTCTTATGATTGATACACCTTACAGATGTTGGTCTAAATAAGTCCATATGCAATATTTGTAAGGGTTGGCTGATAAAGCTTACAAGCTTGGTCTTACAAGAGGCTTTGTGTTGCTTTCCCTTTTGACAAGCAACACAAGTATGGTCATTTCCAAAAAGCTTTGAAGGCAATCCTCTTACAAGGTTTCCCCTCACAAGTTTGCTCATAGTTTTAAAGTTTATATGACCAAGCCTTCTATGCCATAAATTAGACTCATCTATTGTAGCCTTTGCAAATAAACAAGTCAAACCTCCTGAAGGAATAACATTCTTTAGATAAAAAATGTACATGTTGTCATGTCTGGGAAGTTTAAGCAAGACATGACTTTCATCAAGTAGCTTAAAGTCAGGAGATAGAACAAGACATTCAGTCCCAGTGAAAAGAACACTATTTTTCTTGTCACATATTTGTGAGACAGATAAAAGGTTAAACTTAAGTTCCTTTACAAAGTATACATCTTTAAAGTCTAATTTACCAGTCCTAATTTTACCTTTTCTAGTAATTTTACCTCCTTTAGGACTTCCTCCAAATGCAACAAATCCACCATCAATTTCTTAATAATCTGTAAGGAAGGACTTATTTCCTGTCATATGCCTAGAGCATTCACTGTCAAAAATACCTTGATCCTGTAAAGTATATTGTGGATTACCCTGTACTCAAAATAAGAGAATTAGTTTCTCTTGGGGACCCAAGCCATTACTAACTTGAGTTTGCCTTGTAGATCAACATAGTCAAATTTTTTAAGCATGTATGATACACTATCTTTGGAGGTATGGCCAATAACATTTCCTATTGGTCTCCAAATCTAGCATGCTGAGGACTTAACAACATTTTCCCCATTTCCCTCAGCAGCACTAACTACTGCTTTTGGCCCAGCAGTAGTTACATTGTTAACCCTATCAGTATCAACTTTTTCATTAAAATTATTGGTTTTGCTGCTGATTTTTGGTTAATAGCCCTTCTTACTGGTGAATGTGCTTTAAAGAAAGAATATGTTGTGGGTAATGCATCATTCACTTTTAGTTTAGGGGTAGCAGTATTAACAGGCCTGGCATTACTAATTTATGCTGCTGCTCTTGGAGAGCTTTGCTTAGCAGCATTAACTAGCACTTATCCTAACTTTGTTGCAATTGCTGTTGGAACAAAATTCCTTTTAGGATGTGGGTGAGTCAATTTATTTTGGTGGTTCACCCTCTGGGCATTGTTCCATAGTGTGACACCCGTGATTTGACAAGGTTAGTCATACCTTTAGAGTTGGCTAAGTGTCTATACGTGTTATATGTGTATGCTATGTAGTTTTATATGTGTGCATGATTGTCATTCTGAGGTGCGTGTTCATCTCATTTTAGAATGGGTTTGAGATATTGAGGGTTATTTCCATTTTGTTCACGTGTAGTGACAATGGAAATGAGTTACGTGTTTGCATGCATTGCTATGGCAATTTGTGAATAATTATGTGTTGGATTATTATGGAAAGTATGTCATAATGGAAGTGAATTAGGTTCATGAAATATGAGAATTAGTAATGAACTTTCTAAATATAGAAAGTATTTTTGGAAAAGAAAGTTATAAATAGAAAGTTAGTATTTGGTTTTTCATGAAAAAGGTTTACCAATTTTACATAGGTTTTTGTAGGAAATTAAGATAATGAAAGTAATTAAATAATTAAAAAAAACAATTTAATATATCTATCTCTTAAATTTTTATGAAAACCATGTTTAAAATGATTTTTTTTAAAAAGATTATATTTAAGATGATTTTTTTATTTAAAATGATTTTATTATTTATTCAAAACAACTGTCTTTATTGTTTCAAAATGAATTTTTATAAACACACTAATTAGTTGGTTCTTTCGAGTAAAGTCGATTATTGGTATAAGAATTATATCTTTCGTATTTATCAATCTTGAAACGTATTGTTATCCGATATGTCTTCCTTTTTGTCTTAATACGCTTTGTTGACTCTTTTGTTTGTATTTCCTATCGGTATAGATATTCTATCCTTTCTTTAAAGGATTCTTATGTCATTTGATCCACATCTATTTGTACCTGTGAAACCCGTTATATATTTCTATCCCTTGATTCGATATTCGTTTGCTACCATATTCGATGGTTTGTAACCCTTAGAAATCGTTTGATATACGTTTTATTCAACCAAGTCACTCTCCGTGGGGAGCACCAGTGTTGTTTGTTAAGAAGAAGGACGATTCATTTTGAATGTGCATAGACTATCGTGAGGTACACAAGCTGACCACCAAGAATCTCCCTAGGATCGAGAAGTTAGTCAAATAGTCATATGTAAGAAAAGTTGTCCCAAAACGTATATACTGGTAAATTTAGTTCATAATAGAGAGTAAAACTCTTTTAAAAAAAATTCGAATAAGGTTACCAACACAGAAGTTAAATTTCTATATGTCTATTAACTTCCTTGAGAAAATTAGCCTCTAATTAGTTGCCTAAGTATGGTAATGAGGGCCATACATTTTAGTGTGCAATCAGATCCGAATTGGGACAGTTTTGAAGTTTGATTTTATTTGGGATAGTTGCACATGTAATGGGTACTTAGGAATCACAAGGTAGTTAGTAAATCCATAATAAACATAGGTGATTTTTGGAATATAATTAATGAAGGTCCAGCAAGTAAGGTTTTAAGTTTAGTAAAGATACACTAAAATTTGACGATTTATCAGGTAAAATGATAGTGAAAGTAGACATTAGATAAATAAAGGGTTAAGGTTGGGCATGGTGTCGGGGTGACCCATGGAGGTATGTAAACCCCTTATACATCCATCATATGATTGTTACATGGACTATTCAAGAAATTAAGAGCTAGATTGTGTTAGGATCAAGAAGAAACGCTAGGTAAGGATTCTACTCTTGTTAATTCTTTATAAATCATGTAACAAATAATATGATGGATCATTAGGGTTTAAAACTTCTGTAATTAATGATGTTATAATCATGCTAATGCGTTTAGGGTTTGATTATGATCATGTTCATGCAAACGGTAGGGTTAGATTCGCGTTAATTCATAATTTAGGGTTTGGCAGATTTTTGGGTCGTGTTCATCGAACAATATCTTGATGTTAGAAACGTGTTTTAAGGTGTTTTCGGTATCTAAATTGTAGTTCAAAGAGTCTACTTTTCAAAAAGTCCGTCCTCGAACGATTTTGAGTTCTGGAAGTTAGTCAAATGGTCATTACAAGAAAAGTTGTTAAAACAATAAATACGGGTCAGATTTAGGTCAGAATTAGAAAGGTAAAACCCCTATTTAAAATTTGAATTAAGGTTAGCCAAAACACATGAGTCAAGTTCTATACGCCTATTAACTTCTCTATGAAAACTAGCCTCTAAATAGTTGCCTAAGTATGGTTAGCAAGGTCAAACCTTTTAGTGCGCGTTCAATTTCGAATCTGAGTACTTTTGAATTAGGAATTTATTTGAGGTACTTGTACATGTGATATGCTTTTGGAGCAAATGAGGTAGTTATTAAACACCTAAGTGAGCATAGGTGATTTATGTGAGAATTTATTTGGTTTAATAGGTAAGGGTTGGAAGCGAGATAAGTGACACTAAAATTTTGCGTTTTTGGGTAAAATGTAGATCACTAGAATTATGAGTAAATGAAGTGGTTAAAGTTGGGCATGATGTCGGGGTGACCCGTGGGGATAATTAATCAACATAGACATCCATCATATAATTGTTACATGGGCTTAAGCATTTGGCTTAGTCGAGTGTAACACGTTTATATTCTATTGTGTAGCTTTGGGTACGATATTTGGAAGCTGCTTGGGAATCAAGCGAGTTTCATGGTCCCATTTTTACTTTGTTTTCTTAGGATAGAAATGATGCAAAGGTCTTAAAATAATTTAATTGCTGTGATTATGTGGTTTAATTGATGCATGGACATTTGTGTGGCTATCATATAATATGTGCTAAATGTTTACGTGTTGTTGGATCGGAGGGTAACGTTCCTACCCATTACTATATGGTTCCAATTAGAGGGTATTCTTACCAAATTACTATGTGGTCCCTAGTGGAGGGTATTCTTACCCAATTACTGTGTGGTTCCAATTGGAGGGTAGTCTTACCCATTACTGTGTGATATTTTGGTGTGGCTTGGATCGTGAGGCACGTTCCGTCCTGATTGTGATTGTTTTGCTCGTATGCATGTTAGCCAGTATAATAGCTAGCTTAACTGTCCTACCATGTTCGGTTTTATTAATCACAGTAATTGGTTTAAAGTTTGAATTATATGTCGTAAACCTATGACTCTCACCAACCTTTGTGTTGACATTTTTAAGCATCATTTTAAGTGAGCATCATGAGGATCTTAAGAATAAGAGAAGTGGCTAGAGAGACCATAGGCTGCTTGCGGAGTTTAATCTCCTAGTTTATTTCTTGTTTTATTAAATATTGAATGTTTATTGGTTTGAACTGCTTAGATTTGTTTTGGTTTTATTGCATGTTTTGGTATTGATGTGAACCTCTTTTACTTCTGTACAAGACGCCAGATATCATTCATGTCAGTTTGGGTATTTTCATGACAACTCGTGTCTATACCTTGGTTTCTTTTATGCATCATCGTTCTCTATATAGACACCATTGTGTTGTGTTGATATCCATTCTCGTTACGCCTCGCGTTTCTGCCTTGGCAAGGTGTGACAGGTTGGTATTAGAGCCTTTGGTTATAGAGAAGTAGGTGGTTGAGCCTAGACTATAACCTAGGAGTCCTTTATATAGATGAATTTTAGGGCTTAAGTGTTTAGTACTATAACTATTATGCTTCCCCACTAATTGCATAGCTTTTATTACCTTATTTTGTCTAAATTTTATTTTTTTATTTTTTTAGTTATTTTGTCTACTATTATCTAATATGGTATATATTAATTCCTTACTATTTATAGCTATGTCTCCCCTTATCCATAAGAAGTTTCATTGGGGAACCATTTTCCTAATTGGGCTTAAGCGCTGTAGAGATCTAAAAGAGGAGCCAATTGAGAAGGAGCCTCTTATGGAACTAAAGGAGATAGGGTAGTTGATCGCTTGTCGAATGCTCGTAGTAGGCATGGACTCGCGGAGTCAGGTGACTTTGCGAAGGCAAAGTCAGACCCAAGCGAGGCCCAACATAGGTTTATTTTGTCTTTTACCTCGTCACGACGCTATTGATTATTTCTTTTGAATATTTTGTATTTTGGAGGTGCTGTGAGATTTTCGTTCTTTTATGTCGTTTCGATTTTATCTTTATATAAGTAAGTATTTCTTTGATGGAGCATCCTTTCTGTGTTATATTGGAGTTGTGTCAGATGTGCAATGTGGTATATGTGCATATATGTATGTTATCATTAAGATGTGTAGTCTTGGAAATAAGTACACGTGTGAAAGGATGTGGTTATAATTATGGGTGGCCAACATAATTATAAAGGCATCACACACGTGGACTTGTGACCATGATTGCATTGATTGGTGTTTATTTGTTAGGTGATAGAGTAATATGTTGTGATATATGTGATCATGATAAGGATGGTTATATAGTTATTGGAACCCTTATTTTACATGATGAGTGATTATGTTCAGTTGCGTAGATAGTCAGTTTCCCTTCTATCTAACGTTTGGGATACCCCGGATACCTGTTATTACTATTATTACGATTATTGAGTTTGTTGTCTGCTCGATTATTCGTTTGGATATATAACCCTCATTTTAGCATTCCTTGTTAGTACCATGTTGGTATGGATGATCTAACTTTTCTATCCGGCGTCTTGATGAATATTGGTCATTCGGATCAACTTCTTTGGATATTGGTACGTTTCATTGGTTCTTTCATTGTATTGATTACTCGTATGAGTACCAAAAGTTTCTTTTAAGCACTGATTGTTCCTAACATATTAGCGCGGATCATTACTTCGTTCTTTATATATCCTTTGGTTTTGGTGACATGCTGTGACATGTTAGTACCGACGCTTTTCAATGGTTGATTCTTTTGATCGTGAGTACGGATGAGTCTTTACGTTATTCTCTTGGTTCATAATGTCTTCGTATAAATTTCTCTTGTGCATGTTCGTTTCACTGTTATTCTGACTATATGGTTCCTTGTACTTCCTTTAGCTTTCAAATAATAGAATTGTGTTAGAGTCTTTATGGTATTTTACAATCCTTTTTGGTATTACGATGTCCTTTGTTTGAGAAATATATTTTATATTGATGTCGAGTTATGAAAATCCTTTTGAGGTATATCTTGATGGTGTTTGGGGGAAACTATTCTTGAAACGATTTTATGAATACGTTGTGATAAGCACTTTATATGACTATCTCTTTATTTTTATAAAAACTACGTTTACTGTGATTTTTATGAAAGCAATGTGATATTGGTTGAGTGTCAAAACTATGTTTAAGATAATCTATACATTTGTATATGTTTGTTTTTGATAAATTTTATTTTATGAAAAGTATGTTTAAAATGATTTATATGGGTAAAATGCGATACATCTTTTATATAACTATCTCTTAAATTTTTATGAAAACCATGTTTAAATTTTTTTTTTTTTTTTATTCAAAACAACTGTCTTTATTGTTTCAAAATGATTTTTTTATAAAAATAGTATTTAGTTGGTTCTTTCGAGTAAAGTCGATTATTGGTATAAGAATTCTATCTTTCGTATTTATCAATCTTGAAACGTATTGTTATCCGATATGTGTTCTTTTTTGTCTTAATACGCTTTGTTGACTCTTTTGTTTGTGGTTCCTATCGGTATAGATATTCTATCCTTTCTTTAGAGGATTCTTATGTCATTTGATCCAAATCTATTTGTACTTGTGAAACCCGTTATATATTTCTATCCCTTGATTCGATATTCGTTTGCTACCCTATTTGATGGTTCGTAACCCTTAGAAATCGTTTGATATACGTTTTATTCGACCAAGTCACTCTCCGTGGGGAGCACCAGTGTTGTTTGTTAAGAAGATGGATGATTCATTTCAAATGTGTATAGACTATCGTGAGTTACACAAGCTGACCACCAAGAATCTCCCTAGGATCGATGACTTGTTCGAACAGTTACAAGGTTCGCGTTATTTCTCAAAGATAGATCTTCGATCTAGTTGTCATTAGTTAAGAGTGCATGAAGAAGATATTCCAAAGACTACATATGGGACGCGATATGGACATTTTGAGTTTACGATTATGCCTTTTGGGTTAACCAATGCACCAACGGTTCTTATGGACTTGATGAACTGGGTTTGTAAGCCGTACCTAGATAAGTTTTTCATTGTTTTCATTGATGAAATTTTGATCTACTCAATGTCTAAGGAGGAACATGAGGTTCATTTAAGGTTGGTGTTGGAATTGCTGAAGAAGGAGAAGTTGTATGCTAAATTCTATAAGTGTGAGTTCTGGTTGCAAGAAGTGCATTTCCTTGGTCACATGGTCAACCAGAATGGTATTCACATAGATCCAAGTAAGATTGAGGCGGTAAAGAATTGGAAAGCTCCTACAGCACCGTCTAAAATTCGATCATTTTTTTAGGGTTAGCAGGATACTACAGACGTTATATGGGTTCCATTAATAGGTGATGTAAGGACATTAATGATGGATGAGGATCATGCATTGAGGTACTTGGTACATACGGGAGCGGATAAGATGTACTATGATCTTAGAGATATGTATGGTGGCCATGTATGAAGAAAGATATTGCTACCTATGTTAGCAATTGTTTGACTTGTTTAAAGGTGAATGCTGAAACATCAAAGACCTTCGGGTTTATTGTAACAACTAGAGATACCTGAGTGGAAGTAGCATATAATAACTACAAATTTTTATCACTAAGTTTCCGAGGTCAAGTAGTGGGCATGATACAATTTGGGTAAGAGTCGACAGACTGACTAAGTCAACCCATTTTCTAGCTATACGAGAAGATTACAATATGAGAAGTTGGCAAGGACTTATATTGATGAGATAGTAGCAAGGCATGAAGTTCCGGTGTCGATCATCTCAGATTGTGATTAAAGATTTACTTCATGGTTTTGGTAGACGTTGCAGAAAGTGTTAGGAACGTGACTAGATATGAGTACGGCTTATCACCCTCAAATGGATGGACAAAGGAAGTGAACGATTAAGACTTTGGAGGATATGTTAAGGGCGTGTGTTATTGAATTTGGTGGCAATTGGGATGTTCACCTACCGCTAGCTGAATTCTCCTACAACAATAGTTATTATTTGAGCATTCGGTGTGCTCCGTTCGAAGCATTGTATGGAAGGAAATATAGGTCGCCCATTCTATGGGCGGAAATTGGTGAAAGTAGTTTTATTAAACCTGAATTGGTACAAGAAACAACTGATAAGGTAGTGTTGATAAAGGAAAAGCTCAAAGCGGCGAGGGATCGTCAAAAGAGCTAAGCTGATAATAGACGTAAGCATTTGGAGTTCGAGGTTGGAGATCGTGTGTTGTTAAAGGTGTCACCTTGGAATAGCTTGATTCGTTTTGGAAAGAAAGGTAAGTTAGCACTGAGGTATGTAGGATCATTCGAGATCCTTGAAAGGATCGGCCCTGTAGCTTATTGATTAAGATTGCCCAAGGAATTGCATAGTGTGCATGTCACATTCCATGTGTCAAATTTGAAGAAATGTTTGGCGGATGCTAATCTGCGTGTGCCATTGGATGAAATCAAAATCGACAAGACTTTTTGTTTTGTTAAGGAACCTTTAAAGATTATGCACCGTGAGGTTAGGAGTTTAAAGCGTAGTAGGATATCACTTGTGAAAGTTCGTTGGAATTCAAAGCATGGTTTCGAGTTCACTTAGGAGCGCAAAGACCATATGAAGTCTAAGTATCCTTAGTTATTTGTTGATCGTGCTGTTGAATCAGCTAGTTAAATCTCGGGACGAGATTTCCTTAAAGAGGGGATACTGTGACACCTATGATTTGAGCAGGTTAGTCATACCTTTAGAGTTGGCTAAGTGTCTATACGTGTTATATGTGTGTGCTATGTGGTTTTATCTGTGTGCATGATTGTCATTCTGAGGTGCGTGTTCATCTATTTTTATAATGGGTTTAAGATATTGAGGGTTATTTCCATTTTGTTCACGTGTAGTGACAATGGAAATGAGTGACGTGTTTGCATGCATTGCTACGTCAATTTGTGGATAATTATGTGTTGGATTATTATAGAATGTATGTCATAATGGAAGTGAATTAGGTTCGTGAAATATGATAATTAGTAATGAACTTTCTAAATATAGAAAGTATTTTGGAAATGAAAGTTATAAATAGAAAGTTAGTATTTGTTTTTTCATGATAAAGGTTTATCAATTTTACATAGGTTTTGGTAGGAAATTAAGGTAATGAAAGTAATTAAATAATTAAAAAAAATTATATACAAGGTAAGGTCCGAATTTTTAAGAAAAGAAAAAGAAAAAAAAGAAAAAAAATGTTTTTTTATCTATTCCTTAGTATAATTAGACTAGGATTCTATTTAATTAGATTTATATAAAACCCTAGCTCATATATTTTCTCCCCCTTCTCTCTTTGAGCCATATGAAACCATCCTCCCCTAAGAACAAGGAAGACAAAATTTGATTCAAGAAATTAAGAGCTAGGTAAGGATTCTACTCTTGTTAATTCTTTATAAATCATGTAACAAATAATATGATAGATCATTAGGGTTTAAAACTTCTATAATTAATGATGTTATAATCATGCTAATGCGTTTAGGGTTTGATTAGGATCATGTTGATGCAAACGGTAGGGTTAGATTCACGTTAATTCATGATTTAGGGTTTGGCAGAGTTTTGGGTCGTGTTCATCGAACGATATCTTGATGTTAGAAATGTGTTTTGAGGTGTTTCCAGTACCTAAATTGTAGTTCAGAGATTTTGAGTTCGGCCTCGAATGATTTTGAGTTTTGGAAATTAGTCAAATGGTCGTTGCAAGAAAAGTTGTTAAAATAGTAAATACAGGTCAGATTTAGGTCAGAATTAGAGAGGTAAAAACCCTATTTAAAATTTGAATTGAGGTTAGTCAAAACACAGAAGTCGATTTCTATATGTCTATTAACTTCCCTGTGAAAATTAGCCTCTAATTAGTTGCCTAAGTTTGGTTAGCAAGGTCAAACATTTTAGTGCGCGTTCAGTTTCGAATCTGGGTACTTTTGAATTAGGAATTTATTTGAGGTACTTGTACATGTGATATACTTTTAGGGCAAATGAGGTAGTTAGTAAACACCTAAGTGAACATAGGTGCTTTATGTGAGAATTTATTTGGTTCAATAGGTAAGGGTTAGAAGCGAGATAAGTGACACTAAAATTCTGCATTTTCAGGTAAAATGTAGATCACTATGATTATGAGTAAATGAAGTAGTTAAAGTTGGGCATGGTGTTGGGGTGACCCATGGGGATAATTAATCACCATAGTCATCCATCATATGATTGTTACATGGGCTTAAGCATTTGGCTTAGTCGCGTGTAACACGTTTATATTTTATTGTGTAGCTTTGGGTAAGATCTTTAGAAGCTGCTTGGGCATCCGGTGAGTTTCATGGTCCCATTTTTACTTTGTTTTCTTGGGATGGAAATGATGTAAAGGTCTTAAAATGATTTAATTTCTGTGATTATGTGGTTTAATTGATGCATGGACATTTGTGTGGCTATCATATGATATGTGCTAAATGTTTACGTGTTGTTGGATCGGAGGGTAACATTCCTACCCATTACTATGTGGTTCCAATTAGAGGGTATTCTTACCCAATTACTATGTGGTTCCAATTGGAGGGTAGTCTTACCCATTACTGTGTGATATTTTGGTGTGGCTTGGATCGTGGGGCATGTTCCGTCCTGATTGTAGTTGTTTTGCTCGTATGCATGTTAGCCACTATAATAGCTAGCTTAACTGTCCTGCCATGTTCAGTTTTATTAATCACAGTAATTGGTTTAAAGTTTGAATTGTGTGTCGTAAACCTATGACTCTCACCAACCTTTGTGTTGACGTTTTTAAGCATCATTTTCAGGTGAGCATCATGAGGATCTTAAGAATAAGAGAAGTGGCTAGAGAGACCATAGGCTGCTTGCAGAGTTTAATCTCCTAGTTTGTTTCCCGTTTGATTGAATATTAATTGTTTGTTAGTTTGAACTGCTTAGATTTGTTTTGGTTGTATTGCATGTCTTGGTAT
Organism: Tanacetum coccineum; assembly: GCA_026074375.1. Lineage (NCBI taxonomy): Eukaryota > Viridiplantae > Streptophyta > Magnoliopsida > Asterales > Asteraceae > Tanacetum > Tanacetum coccineum. The sequence goes on along the minus strand of BQNB010006161.1, from coordinate 73,092 downwards.
TGATGTGAACCCTTTTACTTCAATACAAGACGCCAGATATCATTCATGTTTGTTTGGGTATTTTTATGACACCTCGTGTCTATACCTTGGTTTCTTTTATGCATCATATTTCTCTATATACACACCATTGATTTGTGATGATATCCATTCTCGTTACGCCTCGCGTTTCCGCCTTGGCGGGGTGTGACATCCCTCTCCTCACTCTTGTTCGAAACCGGCCACCACAAACACCACTTTTCTGGACTTTCTCTGACATGCAATACAATCAAATTATATATTCTTAATCCTTGTTTCAAGAGCTACAAAACCCACTATTAAAACTTTACATGCAATAAGATTTAAAGAGGTTGAATTTTTGGTGTGTTCTTGGTGTTTTCGTGTATAAGGGGTGTTCAAAATGGGTTAGATTGTTATTGTTTTGGGGTTGATTGATTAAAAATGGTTTGTTTGTTTGGTCTTGTTGTTCGTCCGAATTCAAAAGGCAAGGGGGAAACAAAAATTGATCTTTGTTATAGCATTGTGAGCGACTCATTTATGTTTATGTGTTTATTTATTTAGTTATATTGCGTGTATTCTAATTATTGCTAGATGATTCAAGTGCGGAAATTATTGAAAGCGTATTTAGTTATTGACCAAAGTTTGATGGTTTTGGTATAATTATATAGACTAGTTAAGCGTGTTTTGATAGTCGGATTATATTGAAAATGTCGTTTTCATGGGTTTTAGGTTGACCAAGTTTGACCAGAAAGTTTGAGTTGACCATAGCGAGTCGAGACATTTTTGAAAGTTATTTTTGATAATGTCAAGTGATAGTGTTCGCCTTTAGCTACGTTTCGCTATGTGGATCGTCACGTAACTCTTAATAATGAACGTTTTACGGCCGAGTCAAGTCTGGTTATTTTTGGGGTAAAAAGTCAACTATGAAGTTTGACTTTTGAAAGTCAAACTTTAGTAACTTTTGAATATAGTATATAATGAGAAAATGGTTCATAATGTTAGTTAACTGATAATGAAATATGAAGTTCGGATTATATAATCCTTACTTTCGGTAACTTTCTAAAAATGGAAAATGTTGTAATATTGTTAGTGCGTCAAAGTGAAATGTTTTGTGTCGCACTTGGAAAATATAGTATATGATTGTATGTACGTAATAGTGATATATACATATATATATATACATATGATGATTTTGATCGTGTGGGCAAGGCACCAAGACTAATAGAAGGCCAAGAACACTCTTTGGAGTCCCCTCTCACAACAAACACAAGACGGGTTTTGTGTCTACAAAGAAGCACACAAGGAAGAGGACAAGAAGAGAAGACAAAAGTCCAAACCCTAGCTAGTAGTTTTTCTATATAAATCTTTTGTAAGCCCTTGAGGCAATAGTTAGTGAGAGTTTTATTTAGAAGTTCAGTTTTAGTTTTCTAAGTTTTTTAACCTAGCTTTTATGTACTTGTACCTTTTTTAAATGAAAATTCAGTTTATCTCTAAAATTGTGTTCCAAGTTCTTGTTTCCTTTAAGCTCACTTCTAAGCTCTTATATAGCTTTTTTATAATCTGTTTTAAAACCTTAATACAAGAATTTAAGAAAAATTAAAAAGAAAAAAAGAGTTACTGTTTGATTAAGCTAATGGAGGAATGGGCAGAAATGGAAGGCTCATTGGGTTGTTTAGTATAGCTTATTTATAGCTTGGGGTAGGTTTAGAGCTAATTTAGGATTGGGTACATCCTGGTTGCGCAAGGATGTCAAGTATTACTCCTTTTAAATTTTTGCTTAAAATTACTGTAGCAACAGCTTATTAGTGTTTATTCTTAGCTTATTATTGCTTTTCTTACTTGTTTATGTCCTATTTATGTTTGTTAATGCTTTTATGCCATTGTTCAAGTCTTAAGTATAAACTGCCTAGATAAGCTTGTTCCTGCTGTTAGCTTATTAGTTTTTTTTAAGTGCTTATTTGCTTGTTCTTTTTACCTTTTAGTGCTTAACCATGCTTGTGAATACATGGACTTACCATATAGAGTTAATTCATATTTTGTATTTTAGTTAAAATCCGTTTTTAATATATAATTGGGTTAAGCCCAAAACATGGGTCAAATGTTAATGTCATGGGTGGTGTCACTTGGCCATTTTGGCTACGTTACATTAGCTAATTTAAGCTTGTTTTTGTTTTGTTTGTGTAAGCAAAATAAGTGTAGTTAAAGTTGTGTCAAAGTTAGCAAAAAATTTGTTTGAGTCAAAAAGCCACTTTACACAGTTATTTGATTAAAGCTGTGTAAAGTCCTTTAATATCTTTGTTTTGAGTCCTCATTTGAGTGTCTAAACAAGTTTTTAAAAGTGTTTTGAGTCATTCTTTTACCTAAGTCAAAACTGCCAAAAATTTGGTGTCACCTTTTAGTAAAAGAAAAAGCTCTTTTTCAAGAACAAAAACCAGCAGGTTTAAATTGTTTTTAGCAAATGAAATTTTGAATATAAGCTCTTCATAAGCCCCTTTTAATCTGTTTACCATTTATTTTTCATTTTGAGCTTATTTGACAGCTTATTTTAAGCTGTCAAGTTAAGCCCCCCTTTTTTTAGTTTATTTGCCCTGGTGCTAGGGGCTTATCCTCAAGCCCACTTTTTTTAGCTTATTTGTCCTTAAGCCCTTAGTTCTTTTTAGTTTTTTAGAGTGCCCTTAGGTCCAGCTATAAGCCCCAACAAGCTCAATCCTTAGGAAGCCCTTTTGATTGCTTATTTTTAAGCCTTAAGTAGGTACTTTGTTTTTTTTAAGCATAGTGTAGGGAAATAGCTTATTCTTGTTCCAGCTTATTGTGTGCTTTTTAATTGCTGTTTTAGTGTTCTAACTTGCTTATTTAGTTCCATTGTTACCTATGTTTGCTTATTAGTCCTTCCCTTTTGCTTATTCTTGCTTAAAACTCAAAAAGTAAGTAGCCATTTTAAGCCTTTAAGCTTATAAGCCACTGCCAACTTTAGAGCCCCTTTTCAGCTTATTTATAAGCATTCACAAAAAGCTGTAGTTATGAAAAATGATAAGCCCCATGTGCTTATCAAGTTTGTGTAAAAAGTTTTTCAAAAAAAAAAGAGGGAGATAAGAGGAAACCCGGGTGAGCAAGACTCGAACCCGGGTCTCAACCCTCAATACACCCTCCTTTTATAAACTCTCTTACCGCTGTGCCCTTGGGTCTTTCCTTTTCTGTGTAGACCCTTGGACCTTTGGTTATCATAAGGAGTTTTGGCCATTTAGCTATAGCTCTTTCCGCTTATTTTGGCTTAATCTCATAAGCTCAATCTCGGGTTTCTAATTTTTCTTAGGATCGTTTTAGGGTAAGCAACTTTTACTAATTTTCAGAATTTTATAAATAGTTTAGTATTTTTTATTAATTTAATTTCGTTAAAAAGTTTTAAAAATTCATAAAAAATACATACAATTTATCAAAAAAATATTTTTCTTTTTTAGGAAATTTTCTTTGGTATATTTACGTAGAAAAATAGAAAAAAAACTTTTCGTAGGGTTAATTTTGCAAATTTTGATTTTTAAAGATACGGGTCTCGGGTACGGTTCTTGTCTAGACCGTTTTTGGTCAAACGGACTCCTGTTTAAGTCTAGTTTTTTTTAAACTTCGTTATTTTGTCATTTAGAATTATTTTAGCATTTTAAATTGTTTTAGGGTTTTAATTTGCAAAATTTAGGTTTTTTGTCCCTCTCGTTTTTCGTTTGCGTTTTTTAGGATTAAGATATTTAGCTTTCATTTTTAGGTTTTTCTCATATCGCTTTTTCTTGTTATTGATTAAGTTAGCTTTTACTCTCCCCAAAATATTAATCTCATTACAAACTCAATTTTCCGACTGTATCGATTCTCAAGCACAGCCTCGCTGGGGATAAACGACCCGGGAACATTCTATACTACTTCTCGGTTTCATTGATTGTTTCTAGATTATACTTACTATATATTTTATTATATATATTATATATAATTTTAAGAACCAATCAAATTTTTGGCGCCGCTGCCGGGGAGGCTGTGAAACCGATTATCGTTACGTTTGACCATTTGTGTTTGAATCTGTGAATATTATCATTTAAAAAAAAAACTAAAAAAATAGAAAACCAAAAATATAAAAACATTGTCTTTAATTATAATTATAAATTCAACAAAATTGTTAAAATACCAAATTTTTTATTTCAATTGAGGTATTTATCATAATCACTTTCGACGTGAAATATTTGGTTCCCAACTCGAACAAAAAGATTTAAAAACTTGCTTTTTTTTTGTGTCACTTGCTGTGTACGGTTCACCTTTTAAAGATAAACACAACTATCAGAGGGGGTTATTAGACGGGTTGTTCCAAGGAAACTAACGGACCCTTAAGAAAAAGGTTTTTAATGCTTCGCGCTTTCTATTCCTCGCTCCTTTGTGGTTTTTCTTTATCGAAGATAAGTTTACGGAGAAGAGCTTGTCGATTATTAGGTTTTAAGTTGCTTTTTCGTTGTCTGTTATTAAAATAATTGTGAATTTACTTTTGATAAAACAACAAAGTAACAAAAAAAAAATTAGTGTAATTTTTTATCTTAGTGTGTATGCACACTCGTTCCAATCTCGTAATCTTCATAATCAACAACACCAGGCCCCACCACCTGTTGTTGAACAATTTAATCTCGAAGAACCAATTGAAAACCCAGATCCCCTAGCTCCGATGGATGATAACCGGACTATGGCTCAGTTGCTTGAAGCACCCACCGCGGGTTACGAGGATTGTCATCGTGTGTGCCCGAAATCGACCCTTTGCGGAGCAAACTTTGAGCTTAGGCACGGTCTGCTTAACCTCGTTCAAAACAAGCAATTCTTTGGACATGAAAGAAGATCCTCATGCCCACATCCGATATTTCAACAAGATCACTTCTACGATGAAGTTCCCGAACGTCCCGAGTACGTCGGTAAAGCTTATGCTTTTCCCATTTTCCCTCGAGGGGGCAGCCCGGATTTGGCTTGAAAAAGAACCTCCTCGATTGATTCAAACATAGGATGATCTTATTTCGAAATTCATCAACAAAATTTTCCCTCCGTCTAAAACAACAAATCTTCGAAGTGAAATCACGAGATTTCAACAAAGGTTTGATGAGACGTTTTATGAAGCATGGGACCGATTCAACGATCTTCTTCGGGCATGTCCACATCATGGATTTTCAGAATTGTATCAACTCGATACATTCTTCAATATCTTGAACTCAAATGATCAAGATTCGTTAAATTCCGCCGCGGGTGGTAACTTTTTGGATAAAATGCCCCGTGATTGGCTAGGAATCATTGAAAGCAAATCCAAAGTTCGTAATTCACGTAACAAACCAGTTGTTGCAAAAGTGAGTTCGAGCACTTCTACCCCCGAAATCTCTTCCGATGTTGTTGAGTTGAAAGATATGGTGAAAGCTTTACTTCTTGATAAGAAAAATCAATCTCCCGTTCCTACTCCCGTCAAAGCGGTTTGAGGAACGATTGTGTTACTTGCGTGTGGCTCATTCCTACCAACTTGTCCAGCCACATCTGGAAATGTTATCGAGATACATATCAAGATATTTCTCTCAACACCGCAGCAACATCAACCAGGAAACACCGGTTATCGAGCCCCGATTTCAAATCAAATTCGACCTCCCGGTTTTCCTCCCGTTCAAAACAATCATGTGCAAAATCAAGTGAAACTATCTGAATCGTTACAACCAAAACCGGAAATTACAAACAAGCTCCAGCTTTACAACCCCCGGTTCAGCAATGTCCAGTCTATCGACTCAGGTTGTTCACCTCCTGCTATCAAGCTCCCTCCTATCAAGCTCCATGCTGCCCTCAAATTCAGGTGTGTCTTAAGACCGATTTCGATAGCTACATAAAGGCTAATATGACAGTAATTATGAACATGCAAACTCAAGGTCAAAACATGCAAAATCAATTGACCAATCTCACGGACATGCTTTCTAAAATTGTCACTTCCAATACCGCCTCTACTTTGGGAACTCTTCCTAGTAACATTGTTACTAACCCGAAAGAGGATTTGAAGGGTATTACCACTCGAAGTGGTGTAGCTTACAAGGGACCCACGATTCATACTACTTCTTCTCCTAAAGTAGTAGAATGTAAACCCGAGGTCACAAAGGATACGATGCTTCCTACTAATAACGGAAGGACCGAAGACGTCCCACCTCCGGTTGTCCCTGTTTTCCATCATGAATCAATCTCTGAGCCCGTAAACGCTCCAGTTAATGCTTCAAGGCCTAACCAAAAAGCATTAATTCCATTTCCTTCAAGAAGAAATGATTAAAGACGTCGTGAGAAAGCTAACGACCAAATTGAAAAATTCTACGAAATCTTTCGAGATTGAGTTCGAAATATAGCTTTACGGATGCCTGAGCCTAAGCCAAAATTCGCACGACTCAAAAAACATAATCGGAAACAAAGAAAAGTTGATCGAAATGCTAGAACCCATTGAATGAGAATTGCTCAGCGAGTCACCTAAAAACAAGTTACCAAAGAAACTTGGAGACCCTGCCTCTTTCTCATTCCATGCGAAATTTACCCGAGGATTAATACATTCAACCGCTTGGTCCGTACTGCGCAAGCATTAAACTTATGCCAAATTCCGTCTGAAAAATTCTCTCTCTTCCCGATCAACCCCGACTTGCATGACGCTAGAGTTAGCGGATCGTTTTCAAATCTCTGAACCTATTGGTACGCTGAAGACGTCAATGTAACTGTGGAAAGTTCTAATTCCTGCAGATTTTTGTAGTCGTCGATTTTGTGAGCCAGGACCCCGAGTACCTCTAATACTCGGGAGGAATTTCTAAAGACCAGTCGAGCACTAAATCACTGATACGACGGAGAACTAACTTTTGTTGGCAGAGAGGCCATTACATTCCAACCTGGACCAACTTTTCGAGATACACGGCAAATTACAATCATATGACGTGCAAACCGAATTGACGAATTGATATGGCCATGTGAAAGAATATTCCAAGAATTCTAGGTTTCACAAATGTGATCCCGATAGGCATATCCCACTCCGAAGCAATGATCCAATCGTCTCTACACTTTAACTCCATTTGGGGACAGTGATTTTCTCCTTTTCGAAGAAGCCGACTCTTTTCTTGCTTTAGAGGATGATCCAACTTCACCGAAAGTTGATCCTACATATTATGACCCTGAAGGGGACATACTTCTCCTCGAAGCAATTCTTAATAGTGATCCATCACCACCACCTCCCAATCAAAAAAATTATTTCCCAGAAACTTGAAAAGATCTTAAAATCTGTGAAGCAAACTCTTCAGTTAGTGAGCCCCCTGAGGTTGAACTCAAGGACTTGCCACCTCATTTAGAATATGCATTTCTGGAGGGTGACGACAAGTTGCCCGTCATAATTACAAAAGATTTAAAGAATGAGGAAAAGGCAGCTCTAATTGAGGTTCTTAAGTCCCACAAGCGAGCCATCGCTTGGAAACTTTCTGATATCAAGGGTATCAACCCAGAGTTTTGTACCCACAAAATTCTCATGGAAGAGGACTACGAACCGACGGTTCAGCATCAAAGGCGGGTAAATCCAAAAATCCATGACGTCATCAAGAAAGAAGTTGAAAAACTTCTTGACGCCGGATTAATTTATCCGATCTCTGACAGTCCATGGGTAAGCCCGGTGCATTGTGTACCAAAGAAGGGTGGCATGACCGTCGTCAAAAACGATGAAAATGATCTTATACCGACTCGATTGGTCACAGGGTGGAGAGTATGCATCGACTATAGAAAGTTGAATGAAGCTACCCGAAAGGACCATTTCCCACTTCCCTTCATGGACCAAATGCTCGAAAGACTCGCGGGAAACCAATTCTATTGTTTCCTCGATGGCTTTTCGGGTTATTTCCAGATTCCCATAGACCCGAAGGACCAAGAAAAGACAACCTTTACTTGCCCATACGGAACGTTTGCCTATCGCCGCATGCCTTTTGGGCTATGCAATGCACCTGGCACGTTTCAACGATGTATGATGGCAATCTTCCATGACATGATTGAAAAAACAATGGAAGTGTTTATGGATGACTTTTCAGTCTTCGGGGATTCTTTCTCTACATGCCTATCCCATTTGGACAAAATGTTAAAACGGTGTGAAGACACCAATTTGGTCCTAAACTGGGAGAAAAGCCATTTCATGGTAAAAGAAGGCATTGTTCTTGGACACAAAATCTCTAAGTCGGGAATTGAGGTCGACCGAGCTAAAGTTGACGTTATCGCCAAGCTCCCTCACCCGACTACTGTGAAAGGTGTCCGTAGTTTTCTTGGGCACGCCGGTTTTTACCGACGTTTCATACAAGACTTTTCAAAAATAGCCCGCCCAATGACTCACCTGCTTGAAAAAGAGACTCCATTTTTCTTCTCAAAAGAGTGTATCGAATCCTTTAATACACTTAAAAGAAAATTGACTGAGGCTCCGATTTTGATTGCTCCCGACTGGGACTTGCCCTTCGAACTAATGTGTGATGCAAGTGACTTTGCAATTGGGGCAGTCCTAGGGCAACGAAAAAACAAGCATTTCCAACCAATTCACTATGCTAGCAAAACCATGACTGAAGCTCAAGCACACCACACTACGACCAAAAAAGAATTGCTTGCCGTAGTATACGCTTTTGAGAAATTTCGGTCATATCTTGTTTTGTCTAAGAGCATAGTGTATACCGACCACTCTGCTATAAAGTGTCTCTTCGCTAAAAAGGATGCTAAGCCGAGACTGATGCGGTGGATCCTTTTGCTCCAAGAATTCGATGTTGTCATCCGAGATAAAAAAGGAGCAGAAAATCTGGCCGCCGGTCATCTTTCCAGACTTGACAACCCTCATCAAGATAAACTCGAGAACAAGGAAATCACGGAAACATTTCCTCTTGAAACTCTTGGATCGGTTGCTCTTCGTGTTGATAGTACCCCATGGTTTGCAGATTTCGCATATTACCATGCGGGGAACTTCATTGTCCAGGGAATGTCATCACAGCAGAAAAACAAGTTTTTCAAAGATGTCAAACACTACTTCTGGGATGACCCCTTCTTGTTCAAAATCTATGCGAATCAAGTGATCCGGCGGTGTGTACACGGCAAAGAAGCTCTCGACATTCTCAAAGCTTGCCACAATGGACCCACCGGGGGACATCACGGTGCAAATCTCACCGCCAAAAAGGTCTTTGATGCCGGATTCTTTTGGCCTACAATTTACAAGCTGCTGATTGCAGAAAGTTGCTTAAACTTTTGGTTTTTGGTATTTTGGACACTACAAACTCAAAATAAGCTCAAATTCAAAAAGGAGAGATGTTTTGGAAAGCTTATATGTTGCTTAATCTGATTCCAAAAAGCTTTTTCAACCAAACACAACTTAACTTAACTCAATTTGCATCAAAAAGTAGTAAACTCTAAAATTTTCCTAAATAAGCCAAAATAAAAATAAGCTAAAATCACCAATAAGCCAAACTGAAAAGTGGGCTTTTGGAAATAAGCTCCACTTATGATGTCCTTATTAAGCCCACATTTCACTTTTTTAAATAAGCCACTGAAATAAGCACAATAAGCACAAATGACTACACTACTATTTTTTGGATTTTAATGAAAATAAGCACTTTTAGACCTAAAATAAGCTACTGAAATAAGCTCAAAACTTTAAACAAACCTCAAACAGATTTAGTTCACCCCCCAATGAGCTTATGTTCAAAAAATCATAACCTAAAACCTAATCTAACTATCCTAAAAGTGAGATCAAAAATTGGTGAACTACCGGTACTAACCTGGAGTTAGTACCGCTAGCTTTAAAAGTTAGTACCGCTAGTTAAAAGTTAGTACCGCTAGGCCAAAAAACCTCTTAAAGTTTTCAAAAGTCATTTTATTCAAGCTGATTCGATCCTAATTGTTAAAAACAGATTATCAAATGACAACATAAGGTACTTATGAATAGATTTCAATCAGTGATAAGCACTTAAATAAGCTAAATTAATCTAACAGTATTAACTCAAAACTAACAGTTTTATTAAATGAACTAACAGTACTAACTAAGAAAGTTGCACTAATCACTTTTAAACTAACAACTAAGTAAGATAAGCACTAAACATTCTGATAAAACACAAATAAGTAAACATAAGTAACAAATAGGCACTAATAAGCAGTTCTATAGCAAATAAGAAAAGTAAGAAAAAGAGAGACTTACAACACCCTTGCTCAAAACAGGGCTAAACCAAGAATCTACAAGCTCTAGCTTGTATAAAATAAGCTAGTGTTTCATAAGCACCCATCCAAACTGGGCTTATCTTCCATAATTAAGCTCTGTGGTGTATTTGAGAGTGATTATTGCAATTTTCTCTTAACTACTTACCCTTTTTTTTTGTTTACTTAATTAAAGCAGTTTATAAACAAGCTGTGTTGAGAGCTTTTTGAACACAAAACTAAACATTAAGGAAACTTAAACATACTTGGAATTGTAAATTGACTTAAAACATTAAATTTGCATTAAAACTTGAAAATGTTACAAAGCTGAAAGTAGAAGCTGTAAATGACTTAAAACAAACTGATAAAACTTAAGATATTTAAGATTAAAAACTAAGAAAAAAAAATCTAACTACTAAAATGGGGTTATCAATGACCCTATTTTATACTAAAAACAATTAAGGTCTTGGTTTCTCGACTCTCCTCTATTCTTTCTTCTGTGTTTTGTCTTTTTTTGGGGTTAAGGTGGGGGGGGGGGTGGGCCCAAAAAACCAAGTGTGTTTGTTGTGTGAGGTGATTCTCAAACAAATCCCAGCCTTCAATTTCTGTTGTGCTTCTTTGGAGTTAATCATAGCCATTAAAAACACTTGGGAATGGTGAAGGATTGCCAACATGGCACTTATTACAGCTGGGGGGTTGATAGAGGAGTGGTTGAAATGATTTATCTAGGGTGTTGAGTGATTTTGCAGGGTAGAAGTATGGGAAGACATCCCTACTCTGTACCTGGGTTTTGTTTGGGCGGGAAAAATGAAGTTTGGGGAGGTTGGCAGCTTTGGTCCCTCAAGTCTTTATAACTTTCTTGTAAACTTTGCCCCTTTTGCAATTTCACCCCTTGTCTTTTTCTTTTGTAATACAACTTGAGGTTTGGCAGTTTTAGTCCCCCAAGTTGTATTTTCTTCATTTGGTTGACTTTAGACTTTGTCTGGGTTGACTTTCTGACTTTGACTGACTTTGGCTTTGATTTGACTTGGTCTTTTCCATCCCGTGCTCGGCTTTGGTCGTTTTTGGCTTTCTTTTTGAATATCCATTCCTGCCACATTCAATGCAAAACTACAAAATACAATGTTCATTTGTACGTTTTTTTGTTCTTTTAAGTCCGTTTTTAATGGAAAATGGTATGTAGATGATTAAGACCATACCAAAATACTCATTACTAAGGTTTCTCGAATGTGTCTCACGCAATGTTTTGAGTAAACACTCAAGAAAACTAAGATCTCGACCCCTCGAGACTAAATACTTGAAAACGTAGCACAGTAGTTCGTCAAGGGGAACTAAGAATCAATAGCTTCGGACGAGTCCACCGTTATCACAATTTTAAAATGTATACTAACTATCCCTAATATTTTTGGATTTTCCTTTCTTTTTCTAACATGCTCGACTGCCTTTATATTATCAACATTGGGATCATAGAATGAGAAGCGCCCATAGAATAATCTACGGATGTTACATGAGAAGGATTAAATTAATAGTTCCCGATTTTACACTAGATCCAAAACACATATTAACAGTTCATTTGTCAAATATAAGTATAGACTGTCTAATTGTTTGAGTACTCATACTTATGACATTGTGCAACTTTTAACTCCCACAACATGGATATATGATTTCAAAATCGTGTGTACTTCATTTCAACTCCAAGAGCATTGACTCTGCTTATAATCAAGTCGTTATTCAAACGATGAATCAAGACTCAAAGCAACAACTTATTAGGACCTTGTAACTTGATTTTAAAGAACGAAATTTTAACTGTAGAACTTTTTGCAACATCTTCATCATCATAATCATAAGTTCTTAAAGCTAGGAATTGATATATTACGTTGCCTTAGTTTGAACACATAACCTAGGGCCTCGCTCCCTAAGTTAGGACTATCACAAACATGACTGGTTGGTTCTTAGTTTGAAAAAAACCCACCTGTTGCTAAGCGTAGTGGAGAAATCACATCAAAAACTTCTTCCTAATATGCCTATTGATAGGTGTCTAGTTTTAAACACACTCACCTAGACCTCGCTTCCTGGTAAGATATCACAACACACCAAATCCCTAGAAGTAAAGATGTCTTAGTTTGAACCCCCACCTCGCGGTTAGCGGAGTGGGATATCACGACACATCTTTTACTTGCTCCATATACTCAAATGTATGCTTCATTGGCATAATTTTAATACTCATGCATTTTTTGATTCTATTTTAAATTCATGCTTCTTTGGCACTTTTTATCTTTTAAATTTACTAAGACAGGAAAACCTCGCTTTTACCAGAATCAGGTAACCAATTTGATGCTTTTTCTTTAAACATCGATTGTCTTAGTTGAATGAAAATGAGGACGTTATGATTAGGTGGAAAGAAGCTAATGGGAGAAAAAGCCACAAGTTACTCATATAAGCTTTAGAAGAATCTTGCTCAGCACATAAACTTATATTTAACTCTATCACTTCTTGTTCTCACCTCTATTAAACTTCGAGCAATAGAATTCGTGAAAGCCCTAGCTACAATTGAGGAACTAGACTAGGGCTCACACGCATCGATCGATGTCAAAAAATTATTCTCATTCTACCCATTAGGAAAGTCAAAACTGTGACAAAACACTTATTTTATTTTTGAAAATTTTTAAATTTTTTCATTTTTTTTGGTATTTTTGCAAAAATTTGGTGGTAAAAACGGGATTACATGATAACAACGGCTGCAGGCAGAATCAAATCGAAGATCCCCCCATACTAGAACTAAACATCGTCCTCGATTGTTTTGAAAGGTGGCACCTACGTAATTCTAGGCTCCCGTTTATTAAGTGTGCCAAAAGATTTAAACCGTTTTCGTCGATTAGGATTGGATATGGATTCCCAAAATGATGCTGAGACTGTGAAACTCTTGTGGGATGAAAGACAAAACTGTTGAGAGAACGAGGAGTCATCATAATCGGGCATATCCTGGACATTTATCAACACAAACAAAAAAAACAGGGTTAATGGAAGGAGTCAGAGCCTCCACACAACAAGAAAACACTTATTCATTTTTACACAATACTACGATAAGCATGGGGTGCCTCCCACGAAGCGCTTGTTTAAGGTCGCTATGCTTGACCCGTCACTTGAATTTATTGGACATTAGGGAATGTTTGGAGATCTGGGACTACCAATTGTGGTACGTCCCCTCCAAAGTAGTGCTTAATACGATGACCATTTACTTTGAAATTTGGCTCGGAGTTTTGGGATAACTCGATAGTGCCATATGGAAAAACTTGGGTTACAGTGAATGGTCCACTCCAGCGGGTCTTAAGCTTGCCTGAGAAAATCTTCAATCTAGAGTTAAAGAGGAGGACTCGATCACCGACGTTGAAAACACGGTTTTTGATCTTGGAGTCATGGATTCTCTTTGTTTTCCTCTTGTAAATAAATGAATTCTCGTTGGCTATGGATCACGGAGCTCATTAAGTTCGTTGAGTTGAACTTTCCTGTGATCACCCGCGGTTTTGATATCAAAGTTGGTATGCTTAAGGGCCCAGTAAGCTTTGTGCTCGAGCTCGATCGGAAGATGACATGCCTTTCCGTACACTAACTTGTACGGAGTACACCCGATAGGTGTTTTGTAAGCTGTGCGGAAAGCCCAAAGTGCGTCATCTAATTTATCCGACCAAGAGGCACGATTTTCGCCCACTGTCCTTTCAAGAATTCGTTTCAAACCACGATTGGATACCTCAACTTGTCCACTTGTTTGTGGATGATACGCGGTGGAGAGACGATGAGTGACTCCGTATTTAAGCATGACCTTTGCAAATTGGTCATTGCAAAAATGGGTTCCGGGATACATTATGGATTGCCAGAGGGGGGCACCGATCTGGTCAAAGAGAGATTAAGAAATTTGGCAAACAACTCGGGCGTCATTGGTGTGGGGGTGCGCATTGTGCTTCAACCCATTTTGATAAATAATCAACGGCCACGAGTATATATTTGTTCCCTCTTGAAGACGGGAACGGCCCCATAAAATCAATGCCCCATATGTCAAAGATTTCGCAAACTTGGATAGAGTTTTGTGGCATCTCATCCCGTTGTGAAATTTTTCCTTGACGCTGGCATGAGTTGCAGTTTTTAACCAACTCATGGGCATCTTTGATAAACAACAATACATTAAAAACCCCCAATATAAATCCCTGTAGATTGTGGGCAAAAGAAATCCAGCAATCGAAGGACTTTTTTTGCTGGGTAGTTTGCAACCGTGATGTCCACCGGGTGGTCCATCGTGGCAAGCCATTGAGGATGTCATGGGTTCTTTGCCAAAGACACACGTCGTTAGATAACTTGATCTGCACAGATATTAAAACAAAAGGGATCTTCCCCAGAATAATGCTCACGTCTTTGAAGAATTTTCTTTTCCGGCTGGGTGACATCCCTTTGATCACGAAATTTTCCCGCATGGTAGTTTGACGATGTCTGCTAAAACATGGCTGGTACTAGCATCAGAAAACAGCAAAAATCGAACTAAGAGTTTAAGAGGAAACTTTTCATTTATCTCCTTTGGATCGAGCTCATTCTACGTGCGGTTTTCTCTAATCGTGATAGATGATCAAGCCGCTAGTGTTTCAGCTCCTCTTCGTGAATGTGTCAACTACATCAAAGTCGAACTCTTGAAGGAGCAGAACCCATCGGAGCAATCTCGCCTTAGAATCTTTCTTAGCAAAGAGATATTTGAGGGCGGAATGATCCGTATACACAGTGCATTTGTTCATGACAAGGTAAGATCGGAATTTTTCGAATGCGTACACCACGGCTAACATCTCTTTCTCTGTCGTGGTGTAACGTGATTCCGCCTCATTCATAGTTTTACTTGCATAATGTATAGGCCTGAAATGTTTCTCATGACGTTGCCCCAAGACTGCACCTAAGGCGAAATCGCTTGCATCGCACATAAGTTCAAATGGTTCATTCCAGTCTGGGGCAATCAGGATTGGAGCCTCGGTTAGATTCTTTTTGAGAGTGTTAAATGCTTCAATACACTCTTTGGAGAAATAAAACGGAGTCTCTTTTTCAAGCAAATGGGTCATGGGACGGGCTATTTTCGAGAAATTCTGGATGAATCTTCTATAAAACCCAGCATGCCCAAGAAAGCTACGGACACCTTTTACAGTAGTCGGGTGAGGGAGCTTGGCGATAACGTCAACCTTAGCTCGATCGACCTCAATTCCTGACTTGGAGATTTTATGTCCAAGAACAATGCCTTCCTTAACCATGAAATGGCTTTTCTCCCAGTTTAGAGCTAAATTGGTGTCTTCACACCGCTTAAGCATCTTTTCCAAATGGGTTAGGCATGTAGAGAAAGAACTTCCAAAAACCGAAAAGTCATCCATAAACACTTCCATCGTTTTTTCGATCATGTCGTGGAAGATTGCCATCATACATCTCTGGAATGTGCCTGGTGCATTGCAGAGGCCAAAGGGCATGCGGCGGTAGGCAAAGGTTCCGTATGGGCAAGTAAATGTTGTCTTTTCCTGATCATTTGGGTCGATGGGTATTTGAAAATAACCCAGAAACCCACCCCGCCCCCAACTCCCCACACACCCCCCCATCGAGAAAACAATAGTATCGTTTCCTGCAAGCCTCTCGAGCATTTGGTCCATGAATGGTAGAGGAAAATGGTCCTTTCGGTGGCTTCATTCAACTTTCGGTATGCAATGCCTACTACCCATCCCGTAACAATCGTAGTTGGGATCAATTCATTTGCTCATTCTCAACTATGGTAAAACCACTTTTCTTTGTATCACATGTACCGGGCTTACCAGGGACTATCTGAAGATAGGAAAATTAAATCCAGCATTAAGAAGTTTTCACTTCCTTTTTATGACATCGTGGATTTTTGGTTTAAACCCGTCTCTGATGTTGGACCGCTGTGTGAAGTCCTGTTCCATTAAGATTTTGTGTGTACAAAAATCCGGGTTAATACCCATGATATCGAGAGGTATCAGCGATGGCTCGCTTGTGGGACTGCAACACCTTTATTAGAGCGGCTTTCTCCCCGACACTCAAATCTTTAGCAATTATGACTGGTAACTTGTTGTCACCTTCCAAAAATGCATATTCGAGGTGGGGAGGTAAGTCCTTGAGCTCGACCTTGGAAGGTTCATCATTTGATGTTTCATCGGTTTTGGCTTCACAATTCTTAAGTTCTTTCCTAACCTCAGGAAAATAATTTGCATGGTTAGGAAGTGGTGATAAAGGCTCACTATTCAGGATAGCTTCAAGAAGAAGAATGTCATTCTCGGGATCACATTCGGCATCATCAATTCCTGACTTATACGAAGTATCAGAAAGTTCAGCCTCGATTTCTTCAAGAATGAAATCACTACCCTTGAATGGAGTGAGGGTGGGAGAAGTGGTATCAACAATCGGTTCAAAGTAAGGAGTGGAATTTCCATTTGCTAATACTTCCGAGAATCCTAAAACTTCTTGAGAATATTCCTCACACGCTATATCAATAAAGTCGACCTTGTTAACTGATTCCATGGCATTGTAGGAGAAATTTTTCGTATCACCTACTTTGAAAGTCACGGATTGGTCATCATGTCTTAAGGTCATCTCTTCACCGTGTACATCAATCAAGGCTCTTGCCGTTCTTAAAAATGGTCTTCCTAAAATCAACGGGACTCTAGGGTCGGCATCATAGTCAACTACCACAAAATCGGCTGGAAAGTAGAAGGTTCCAACCTTCACAAAAACATCCTCGGCTATGCCGGTGGGAGTGGAGATTGATCGGTCGGCTAATTCGAGTACCATCCTAGTTTTGGTTAGTCCTTGGCGATTAAGCTTCTCAAAAACGGAGAGTGGCATTAGATTGATGCTCGCACCGAGATCGGCCAGGGCTAAGCATTCATCCAACTCTGGAAAATCACACGGTATCAGAAATCTACCCGGGTCTCCTAATTTTTCGGGAAATGTCTTTAGGATGACTGCCGAGCAATTTTCATTAACCGGTGTTTTGGTTAATTCCAAGATCTTGTCTTTGTTGTTCAAAAGCTTTCTGAACATCGGTGCAAACTTAGGCATGTGCAGGAGAGCATCCGCGAAGCTCAGCTCGAAGTGGAGATTCCGAAAAATTTCCATGAATTTCAAAGCTAAAAGGTCGTCCTTTTCGCGGACTTTCTCCTTGGTTACCCTAGATGGATATGGTAAAGTCGTTTTGGTTCTAGGCATGACAACTGGTTCATCAATTTGGACTATCGGAGGTTGGACGTCTTTGGTACTTCCGTTAGGAAGCACCGTGTCCTTTGTTACCTCGGTTTCAACTTCCACCACCGGAGGTGGAATTTGAGGTCCATCATATGAAACACCGCTTCTGGTGGTGATTGCTTTCAATTCACCCTTCGGGTTAGCAACGGTGTTGCTAGGAAGAGAACCCGAACTTGAAGTAGAAGCTTGGTTGGAATTTACGATTTTGGTGAGCAAGTCGGTTATGTTGGACATTTGGTTTTGCATGTTTTGCATAACCGCATCATTAGCCTTGACATAGCTCTCAAAATCAGTTTTTGACACACCCGAAGCTTGATGAGCTGGAGCTTGGTAAGCTGGGTGTTGATTAACCGGGGGTTGATACATTGGGGCTTGTTGTTGAACCTGGGGTCGTTGGATTTGACCCTGGTTGTAGCCATTTCCACGGTTTTGGTTTTGGTTCCAACGATTCTGATTGTTGGCTTGGCTGTTGTGTTGCATGGGAGGAAAACCGGGTGGTCTGATTTGGTTTGCCATCGGTGGCGGACGGTAACCGGAATTTCCTTGGTTGAAATTGGCTGCGGCTGCTTGCGAGACGTATTCTTGGATGTTATCTCGGTAATTGTTGCTATCGGTAGCCGGACAATTACGATATGAGTGGGCACCACCGCAAGTAACACAACTTTGCTCAACCGCTTTTACGGGAGCGGGAGCTGGAACTGGAGATGTCTGCTTGTCGAGAAGTAGAGCTCTAACCATATCTTTCAATTCAGCAACATCGGGAGATACTCCGGAGGTGGAAGCGCTCGTACTCACTTTAGCAACAATGGCTTTGCTTCGGGAGTGACGAACTTTGGACTTGCTCTCGATGATGCTTGAGCACAGTCAGGGCCCTTTTGTCTAAAAAGTTACACCTGCGGCGGGTTCAAACGAGTCTTGAATCTTTAAACATTTAGGGCTTGTAAAATGTATCAAGTTGGTGAAGCTCCGAGAATCCATGATGTGGACAAGCTCGGAGAAGATTCTTTGAATCGATCCAAGCCTCACTAAACGCTCATCTAATCTTTGTTTGAAATTGGTAATTTCGTTCCGAAGATTTGTCGTTTTAGAAGGTGGGAAAAACTGATTGATGAATTTAGCAACGAGGTCATCCCATGTCTGAATTGATCGAGGGGGTTCTTTCTCAAGCCATATCCGGGCTGCCCCCTCGAGAGAGAAAGGAAAAAGCATCAACTTAATTGATGTGGGTCTGGGGTAATTTAGGATACCTCAAGTAGAGGTGATTTTTTGAGTAATCGGATGTGGGCATGTGGTCCTCTTTGTCATGTCCGAAGCACTGCTTGGTCTGGACATGAGTTAGCTACCCATGCTTGATCTCAAAATTTGCTGCCTCGATTTCAGGAACAACAATTGCATCCTCGTATCCTCGCGTGGCGAGCCTGGAAGTATTCTTCCATAGTACGTTCGTCGGCCATCGTAATACGGGGAGGATTTCTAATTTGGCTTCAAGATTTGGTGATTCAACAGAAGTTTGTCGGACTTGTTGTTGTCGACGTTTACGGGCTTGAGAACGAGTGCGCATGCACAAAATAGAAATATAAAAAGAAAATTTACACTAAATTTTTTTTTGGTTTTTCAATGATTTATTCACAATGTATTTTACCGGACAATGAGATAAGACAACTTCTACCAAATAATCTACTTACTTCACGGTAGCTCTCAAAAAGATAAACGCACAGGTGAGCGGAGGAGTAGGAATAGCGCGAAGCTTATTTCTCCTTTCGGGTCGTAGTTCCTCGGAACAACCCTCCTTATACCCACTTTATAGTTTGTTTAACTTTTCAAGGTGAGCCGTATGTCGTAAGAGACACAAATGGCAAGTTTTTAAATCTTTTGTTCGAGTTGGGAACCAACAAGTTCACCGGAAGTTATTATGATAATACCTCAGTTGAGAATATTATATTTTGGTATTTTACCAATTTGTGAATTTTATTTCTTTTTTTATGGACAATGTTTTTATATTTTTGGTTTTTCTTTGGTTTTTTATCTGATAATTATACTAATAAAAGAAAATGAAAAATATTTTTGTATTTTTTATATGTTTATAAAAGAAAATATTCACAGATTCAAACACAATTTGTCAAACGTAACGATAATCGTTTTCACAGCCTCCCCGGCAGCGGCGCCAAAAATTGACTCGCGCGAACTCACCCCTCATTAGACGTTGACAAATACAAACATGTATAAATAAACAACAAGGGACGAAATCTCGCGATTGAAACCGGAAGCAGTATAGAGTGTCTCCGGGTCGTTATGTCCCAACGAGGCTAGAGATGGAAAATCGAAAGACGATTGATGATTGGTGTTAGAATATGACAAGGATAAGATTATGATTGAGCACTAAACCTAATTAGCAAATGCACATAAAAGAAAGGCAAAGAAAATAAGCTGGAACAAGAATAAAAGCTAGAAATGGTAAAAACACTTAAAACTTTTTATTCTAAGACTCAAATAAGATCAAATAAACTTAAGACAAAACAAAATAAGCTAGACTAACTCTAAATAAGCAAATTCAGCAAGTGATTAATCTAATGTTAAGCAGGAGAAACACAGCAGTACTAACAACAGTACTAGCAGTATTAACTAACAGTACTAACTTGGAGTTAGTACTGCTACCTTTAAGTTAGTACTGCTAGCTTTAAGTTAGTACTGCTAGCTTAAGGTTAGTACTGTTAGCAAGAAATAAACAAATAAGCTAAAACAGATATTTAACTAACCCTAATAAGCACTCAGGCATAAGAATAAGCAACTAGAATAAACTACAATGGCAAATAAGCTGAAAAGCTACAAACTGATACACTATTGGAAATACTTTGAAAAGGAAAATACGCTTAAATAAGCTTACTCTTAAAAACAGTAAAGGAAAATGGTTTAATCTATTCTAAAAAGCTAAATAAATTTTAAATAAGCAGAAATAATAAGCTGATAGACTAAAATGGACTACCAGTACTAACAGTTTTTAACTAACAGTACTAACTTGAAGTTAGTACTGGTAGCTTTAAGTTAGTACTGTTAGTTCTAAAATCCCAAAAATGAACTAGCAGTACTAACTATGGGTTAGTACTGTTAGTTCAAAATACCCCTTAAAGTTTTCAAAAATCATTTTTATTTTAAACTGATTAAAAACAGATTATCAAATAACAAATTAAAACACTTATAAACAGGATTTAATCAAAACTAAGCACTAATAAGCAGTTCTATAGTAAATGAGAAAACAAGAAGAAGAGAAACTTACAACACCCTTGCTCAAAACAGGGCTAAACCAAGTATCTACAAGCTCCAGCTTATTAGGAATAAGCTGGTATAGTCCATAAGCCCATCCAAATTCGGCTTATCATCCAAAGTAACAAGCTGTGGTATTTTGAGTGAATTTTTCAAGTGTAAGTCTAAATTTTTCTTAGCTTATTAACTTGTTGAGTGAACATAGCTTATCAATAAGCTGTTTTAAGAGCTTTTTGATACATAAGAAGGTAAATTAAGCATTTTAACAGTAAAAACTTGAAACGGGTATAAATTCTCAAAAACTTCAATACTTCATTAATTGATGAAAATTGTACAAAGAACTTTAAATAAGCTGTAAATAAGCTGAAACAAACGTAAATTTAACTGAATTAAAAATTAATTAACTAAAATAAGCTATATATCTGTGTGTTTTTTCGGCTAACGGCTAACACTAAGGTCCTATTTATAACTGGAATTGTAAATTAATCTTAAAACCTCAAATTTGCATTTAAAACTTGAAAGAGTTACAAAGCTGAAAGAAAAAGCTGTAAATGACTTAAAAATTAAGCTAAGATTAAAAACTGAAATTAATTAAAAACTAACTCTCTAAAAAGGTTTACAAAAAGCTCTTATATATAGCCGAAGTCTTCATCTCTTGGACTTGCTGCTTGTTCTTCTTTTGTGAGAGCAAAAACCAAGTGTGCTTGTTGTGTGAGGTGATTCTTAAGCAAATCCCAGCCTTCAATTTCTTTTGTGCTTCTTTGGAGTCAATCACAGCCATTGAAAACACTTGGGAATGGAGAGGGATTGCCAACATGGCATTTATACAACTGGGGGGGGGGTAGTAGGGTGGATGAAATGATTTTGGCTAGGGTGTCGAGTGGTTTTTTGCAGGGGAGAGGTATGGGAGGACATCCCCTGTTGTATCTGGGTTTGTTGGGCGGGAAAGATTGCTTTTTGGGTAAGTTGGCAGCTTGGTCCCCTAAAGTCTTATAACTTCAATGCAATCTTTGCCCGGTTTGCAATTTCAACCCTTTGTCTTTTATTTTAGTAATACAACTTGAGGTTTGGCAATTATAGTCCCTCAAGTTGTATTTTCTTCACTTGGATGACTTAAGACTTTGTCCTTTTCATTCCGTGCTTGGTTTTGTTTGTTTTTGGCTTTCTTTTTGTTCCTTTTCTTGAATATCCGTATCCTGCATAATACAAAAGCAAAACATACAAACACAATGTATTTTTGGTATGTTTTTAGCCATTTAAGTCTGTTTTTAATGGAAAATGGTATGTGTAATTAAGCGCATACCAATCACTAACACCAATGCCATCACCACTAATCTTTGGTCATCCTATCCTATTCAATCTTCTTGGTGTCCACGAAGCAACTTGCTTATGTTGTCTCCATATCCGAAACTTAATCTTTTGCTTGAGGGATGAACTCCACTACATGTTTTCAAACATTGGGCACTTGCTCCCACAACTCACAACACTAAATTCACCAACACCGACTCTTTTCTCACCAACAATATCTCCACTGTCAAACTAAGCATACTCTATGTTTAGTATCCTCGATTTAAATAAAAATTAACCACCCTTTTGCAAGCAAGTCCTATGGACTTCTAGACTATTTAAGACATTTATAGTTCTAAATTTTATGAAGGTTGTATTATCATGATCTAAGCATGATATTTATGTTTAATGAATGAATTTTATTTTTATGGCATTCCTTTTGCTACAAGTCCTATGGACTTCTAGACTATTTAAGACATTTGTAGTTCTAAATTTTATGAAGGTTGTATTATCATGATCTAAGCATGATATTTATGTTTAATGAATGAATTTTATTTTCATGCATACTATAAATGTAGTTCTAAATTAACCACCCTTTTGCAAGCATACTATGAAGGTCTTTGTTCTTGTGCTCGCAGACTTCTTTTTCTTTTTCTTTTTCTTGTGAATATGGAGTAGTGATCATTGACTTTAGGCTTGAGCTTGTTCCTTTAGCTTGACTTGTATGTGAATAAGTGATCTTGAACTTCTTGAGATCATCAGCTAAACATAATCTCTTTTTGTCATCTTGTGAACTTTGCCATCTTGTGAACTTGTGACTTTTGGACTGACACGCTCATACCTTTCTTGATATGTTAACTTGAAAAGCTTTAATAATGCATCTTTCTTAAGGTTCTTTAACTTTAACACTTCGTCGCTTCAAATAGGACGTACGGTATCAGAGTAAGGGAAATCTTGAAACATGTACTTGAGCTTTCATGATGTTTTTATATTTTTTGGTCGGGTATGAGCATGTGGCTATGAATCATGACTTGTCAGGGATCAGCTGCACCAATCGTCGAGAGTACCTGCAGGTTTAGGTTGGTGATAATCAACAGATATGGACGAGAGTGTATTTGTCACTTCGTCGAATACGGTTGCAATAATCACGGTTATCCGTTGATCAGTATAAATACTGCCTGTGATCAGGTAGAATTTTAAAGAATCTCCTTGACAGGGTTTCGTAGCTGCACTAGCCATTTAAATTACCGGAGCATCTCAAAGCAGACAACACGGTATGAGTAAACCAGCAAGACGAGGTCTCACCGATTAAATAGAAAAAATCGATTTGAAAATCAATCGACGTGTCACTGGTAAAGTGTTTTGTGGACACAGCGAGAGTGTTAATCATTTCATAATTCCTCATCAATTGTCAATCTATTTCCTAGAACAGTTTGATTCCATATAGAATCGTCCCATCATTTCATTCCAGGTGTCAAAAGCTTGATTCGTATAAGGAAATAGCACAAGTAGCCTACCATGAGCTTGTTTGATGTTGGCTCAAGCAGGATTTCCATCTTCACTGTGATTACTTGAGTATCACTCAGATGTTCTGGCAAAATCATAAGGATAATGCATAGGACTCTTAATTTATTACTTGTTTTCACAATGTGTGAGCAACAAATATATTTGAACAGTGTCCTAGTGAGATTTATGGATGATCTCTTTTGGCTCTAGACTTAATAGTGCACTTTGGTTTTAGTGATCGGAGGCTGGAGCAGACTGCCACCTTTTTAATACCAACTAACTCGGAGTGAGAAAGTTGATAGAAATGCATGTAATCTCCGTGAGAAATAAAACAAAAATCTTTTGAGAGATTTTGAGTGGCTATGGAGGGTTGTGCATTGCATCACTAGGTCCATGATGTCAGTCTTCAATGTCAGCAATCATCTTTATGATTCTTGACAGCAAATGTATTGACCCAGTTTCTACCTAAGTATAAGGAGGGCTTCTTTATTTTCACCCTTTATCTTAACTTTTCTTTTTAATTCTTCAACCCCTTCAGCGCTTACCAAGACTTCATAACTAGTACCTTGTTGGGTTTGTTCCAGTACTAGCTCCATCTCAGTCGGCACTTTTCCCTTATTCTCACTTTACTCCTTTTTTCATATCTACGGACTTCTATACTATCTAGTGGAATATCCCTGGGTAGATCCCTCTTGTAGTACATGGTCGGTCTTTTGGGTATTCCATCACAATCCTTCAAAACCATTGAAAAGTTCAATCAAAGTATTTGATATAAATATAAAAAAGATTTACAATTTGAGAGTTTTTTCATTATCAGTAAAAGCTCCCCCTTAACATGTGCATCGTAATCGTAGTACATGCTAAGTGTAGAGTGCATTTAGTTCATTTTATATGATCACATTTCAGTACAAATTAGGTTCATTTTAATCATAGTTTAATCACATTTTCTCCCCTTATCCAAAATGTTAATCCTTTTATATTTTGGATATCAATTGATTAAACGTTCGGGGACAAAATGTTACACAATATATATCAGGAATATTTTAATGCTCCCCTCAGTATTTGAGGGTATATAAGACAGTGCTGAGTACAATGATTTGAAATTTTTTGAATTTAATAATAAATTCTTGAAAATTTTGTACTCGAACACTACTTATAATCACCATTAAGTATACACTACAAATATACATATTCAAAAGATTATTATGTACGAGGTTTGACCTGAATGATGAGAACATCATATGATAGAATCATATGGTTCTTTTGTAGCAGCCATAGGTCTTCCCCGTAGTCTCTCTTAAGAAGTTGTCTTAGCTTCCCCCTAAATCAGCAATCTTTTCTTGAGTAGATTCAAAACTTTCTTGCAAGCCGCCTCAAGCAGTCTTGATGTAAAAAACCCAAATATCTAAAGTACACAATTAATTCGAAACTGTAACACCAAAGTCAATTAAGTCCCAGATGTCGGCATTTCTCCTTACACGATAGTGATGATATAAATTGAAACACCAAAGTCAACTAAGTCTTGAATGTTACAATTATTCCCTCTAAGTAGTCGAAATGATAACACCTAAGTCAACTAAGTCCTAAATGTACTCATTTCTTTTTGCAGAATACTGACTAACTTAAGGAATCATCATACTTATCCAACCTATGTGTACCTCTTTTGTCAACTATACTACTCTCTTTTAAAAAATAATCTTAGTGATTAACCGTTTGAGGAAGCATTTATTGAATCAGTAACCGATCTTCTCATGCTTAGAATAATTATTCTCCCAACACTTCCCCCTGAGGACTCAAATGATGCATACTAAATGATGACGAGATGTCTCTTTCCCCATGAGGTTGAAATAGTGCATCCGAAAGAAACAAAGAAGGCCTAAAATCAAAAGAAACAAACCATGAAGACAAGTTCAAAAGAAGGCTATGGATTCTATCAAGTATACATCCACTCCTCCCCCCTTGCTGGTTTCTATACCTCAGAATCAGCAAAACCGTGTACGGACATATACTGGAGATCGTGTTCGAAAAATTAATAATCTTAAATCTATTCCGTGAGAATCAACTTCAAGGCTTTTAAAAACTATGAAAGTATTTCCAAGCATTCCTAAGTGTTTTACAAACTATGAGGTGTTGGCAATATTTATCGAATGTAGTTCAAAGCCTGAATTCACTAAGTCTCAAATTGCAAAGAAGTCCATAAAGTTTTAAATAAATGACATCTAAAGCCCTTGTAGTTAATATAAGTTAACTCCCCTTTAATTTGTTATCCGTCATTATCAAAAACTGTATCCATTTATTTCGTGACTTAATTTGAAAAATCGTTTTAAAAGATTATTTGATGAAAAATCCCCCCTCCCCAAATAATGACCTGTTTTCTATTTAAAGAGTTGTTGTCATTGTTTAAGTTGTCGAATTATCTTTGAAAATCTTTTTGTTATTACTAACAACACTGATTCATTATGAAGATAACTTTTTACCAATAACAATAAGATTTCTCTTATTTTGGCAAAGAAATGCACTGATACGTACATTAAATTGTATATAGGAAGCACGGGTTGTGTTGCAAAGTAAACACAAGCCTTTGCATGGTCATAAAGTAGACTATGCCCGAGAATAAATTCCCATTATGAGGTCAAGTTTCCTTTTTTGAAATACTTGCATTTAAGATGATGACCGGGTTGCTATCAGAAATAATAGCAAACCATTTTTTTGGCATGTTTTGAAAACATTTGAAGTTCTGCTCGAACTTCATTTACAGTCTCGTATCATTATTAAATGATATTTCTAAGACCGTAAATGTTATCGATTTTTAGAAGACATGCCATAATTACCTCTTTTTATATTTTTCTTATTTTTTAAATTTTTATTTGGTTTTAAGGGTTTTATATTTTTGTATTTTGTTTTTATAAAGGTTTTTGAAAATGAAAAATCTTTTTGGTTTTTTAGGTTTTTAATATATACATATTATATACAGGATATTCGAATATGTACCACACTATTCTTCAGCGTCATCTGCCAATTGTTTTAGGGTCTCTGGCATAAAACTTTGCATTCCCAGCTTGTTGATAAGAAATTCAATTCTTTCTCTGCCAAGGACTTTAGTGAAGATGTCCGCAAGCTGATACTCCATATTGACAAAGTAAAGCTCTACTACTCCGTTCTCAACTTGCGCTTTTATGAAATGGAATCTGATGTTAATATGTTTTGATCAAGAATGTTGAACATTGTTGCAGCATAATAGCGCTTTTGTTATCACAGTACACTCGAATTTTATTGAATCCAAGGCCATAGTCGGTAAGCTGTGATATCATTCAAAGGACTTGAGCACAACAGCCAGACAAGGCTATATATTCAACTTCCGTACTGGATATCGCAGCGCTTTTCTGGCTTTTTGATAACCAACTAACAAGTCTGTCTCCCAATAGTTGCATACTTCCAGATGTACTTCGTCTAGTATCTTGGCAACCTACATGATCAGCGTCTGCATAAGCTGTTAAAGCAATAGAAGAATCCTTTGGATACCAGAGTCCCCTATTAATGGTTCCTCTTAGGTATTTAAGGATTATTTTTATAGCATGTAAATGTTTTTCGGTAGGCTTTGCCTGATACTGGGTACACATGCATCCAGCAAATGTAAGGCCTAGTCTACTGGCTGTGAGATACATAAGGGTGCCAACCATTCCACGATAGTGTGTAGGGTCAACAGATTTCCCTTGTATATCTTCGTCCTGTTTGGATTTCTCTACTATGGGAGAATCTACGGGGTTACTATATTTCATACCATATTTTTTCAAAGATTCAAGAGCATATTTTGACTGGTTTAAAAAGATGCCTCTAGGACTTTGTGAAATCTGTAAACCTAGAAAAATGATATTTTGCCCATCATCGACATCTTAAACTTTGAACACATTATTTTTGAAAATTGGTCACATAGTTCAGGTGTAGTAGATGCAAAGATTATATCATCAACATAGATTTGTACCAGGAGAATATCTTTGCCTTGTCTTCTGATGAACAATGTGGGATCCACGGTTCCTTTAGAGAATTCCTGAAAGAGTAGAAATTGCGACAATAGATCGTACCACGCGTGAGGAGCTTGTTTCAACCCATATAGAGCCTTCTTAAGCTTATACACATGATTCGGATTGTCTTGATCCACAAACCCGTCCGGTTGGCTGACATAAACTTCTTTGCGCAGAATGTCGTTCAAAAATGTTGTCTTAACATCCATTTGGTAGATGATCATATTCATGTAAGCAGCAAATGCGATGAAAATTCAAATAGCATCAAGTCTAGCCACTGGAGCAAAGGATTCCTCAAAATCAATTCCCTCTTCTTGACGGTAACCACGAGCAACCAATCGAGCCTTGTTTTTTAGAATTCCTCCTAATTCATTAAGTTTCACCTTGTAGATCCATTTTAAAGTAATGACCATCACTTTATCTGGACGAGGAACGAGTTCCCAGACTTCAAGACGGTCAAATTCATTAAGCTCCTCTTTTATTGCTTCAATCCAACATGCTTGAGTTAATGCGTCTTTATAGTTTTTTGGTTCAACTGATGTGAGAAAAGTATCGTAGTAACAAAATAAGGCTTGTTCATGGAGTTGGGGTCTTATGGAAACAGGTCTTCTGAGTTCATCGATGATGTTGTCTAAAGGATGATCCTTGGTCTATTTGTTAACGTGTTCTGAGTTAGGAGTAGCAGTGTGCATAATAGTGGGAATAACATCCGAAGAAGAAGATGCTTCAGAGTCATTTTTTGGAATCGGAATGCTAAAGAATGGATCGTTATTCATGTGTGAAACATCTAAGTCGTGATTCTCTTCTTTAACATCTTTAGAAATGACAAGAGATTGAGTTTTGGGTGTTGAGGAAGGTGAACCGGTTGATTCAGCGGGTTCTGGAGCTACTACTTAAGCAATTGGATCAATGACTTCATGTGCTGGTTGATCAACACTAGGTGGAGGATTGAGTAATTCATTAAAGAGTGGTGTAAAAAAAGATCCCAAACAGTTCTTGAAGGTGGTACATACGGTGTTGAAGGAGTAGGGTTTGGCACGATTCTTGAACTAATTGTTGCAGGAGTCATTTCATGAAGTGTGGGTTCTAAACTGCTGTGTTCAGAAGCCATAATGACCATTTGAAAAATCAATCAATTTTTGACCATATTTAGCTTACTATTTACCCATTCAAAAAATTGCATATGCGATTGCCATTTTTTGATTAAACAAGTGAGCTAAAATATAAGTTAATGTACATTGATCCACTTGAATAATATCCGAGCATGTGAGAACATATCATTGTTGATGAGAATGGTCAAAAACAAGAAGATTTCTCTTCTTTTGAAGATAAAGCGCACTGAAGCGTACACCTTTCTTTTCTTTGAGGAACCGGGCCTGAAGTGTTGTCTGTAGACGCCATTGTTCTTGTTCATCAAAAATAAATTTTTTTAACCCTTGGTTTCTGATATATCACTCTTTTCATCAAACAAACTCTGATTCTTTCCTTTTTAGGATTGAAAGATGTACCTGCACTTAAGTTAAGAATACATGGACTGACATTAAGAGTTTGATTGCATTCATATGGGTTAGTGATATCTTCAGTTGAACCATTTGGGGGTTCATACTCAACCTTGGTTGTGCTAGAGGTGAATTTCTTTCTAGTTGGAACCCACCTAAGACTAGCAGTGTGAAAGATTCTACCTGTCAGTATCCACCAAAAGCAAGATTTAGGAATGTTTGTTTTCTCATGCATAACGGAAGACTTATTAGGAGAAAACCTATGTCTTGTAGGAATCTGCCTACTAGGTTTCTTAGTGTGACTCGTTGGTTCAATGGGTTTGATACTGTCTCTAGTCTTAGGGGATTGAATCTTAACATGAGAATTCACTACTTTTAGGAATTTTGTTATACAAACATCATGATTTGCACTAAAGACACATTTATAACATGTAGAACAGAAAAAATATTTGTAATCAGAAAAAGAACTAGAATTCCTAGAGTGATATGCTTTTGGCATAGCTGTTATCGATGGGCAACTACTCTTATATGTTGGCAAACTCCTAGATGTTTGATTATTGCTCTTAGGTTTTAGTTTGCAACTCTTAGTAATGTCCTGTAATTTAGCAGAAGGCATCACACTAGTTGTTGACTTCCTATCTCTTTTTTGTGTCTTTTTCTTAGCTTCCTCTAGATAGTACTTATGAGTCATGTCAATTGATGCATATGATTCTTTAGAACTATTCCTAGATGAGCCAGGTGCAATCATGTGATGAGGTTTTTCAATCACATGATCTCTAACTATAGGTAAATAATGAGGAGTGACTGATTTTGCCAAATCGTATTTCACATCAACTTGGTAGGCAAACCTTGGTTTTGAAAATCTAGGTCGTTCAGACTTAAACGCATTCGGTTGTCTAACAACTGATTGGTTTCTATGTGGTTGTAAAATTGGTTTCCTCAAGGTTGATGATTTTGCTAACTTAGTATCCACACTTGTTCCTTTTATCTTTCTTAATTCGTTTTTCAATGATGCATTTGCAAAAACCTTTTCTTGTATCTGAGCTTTTAAATCAGCATTTTCAACTGACTTACAGTTCAGTTGGACAATCAAAGAATCCGCATGATCTTTTGTGTAAACACTTGTCTTTTTAATGGAATCAGAAAGATCTTTGTAAGTCTGTTTTAAAAGCTCATTTTCCTTATTTAACTTCTCATTCTCTACAAGTAATCTAGCCACACTACTTTCTAGTTCAATGTTTATAGTTTCCAAAACATTAATTTCCCTTTTAATATTGGCTTCATTACTTGTTTCATTCAAAATTGACCATGTTGCCCATTTTTTAAATTTTGATTTTAATATTTAAGTTCCATGTTAACACAATGTGCTTCCATTCTTGAAAAGTCTTTTTGAAGTTGGGCAACGGTCTTTTTGAGAGAGATATTTTCAGATTCGAGAAATTGATTTGAAAATTCAGTTGTTATGTTATCAAATGATGGATCAAGCAAAGGACATGAAACTTGACTTTTTCAGCATCAACATTCTGGTCAATCTCTTCTCCCTTATAACTCATATCTGTTGATTTAGGAATAGTATTTCTATCAACCTTTTCCAACAAATATATGTCATAAACGGATTCAGATTGCTCAGAATGCTATTGTTCATTAGCAAGTATATTATGTTCAGCAAACAGTTGTACCTCAGCCATTGGCTGTTTGTCATTCACTGAGTTAATATTTGCATCATCAGTATGTGTATCATTCCTGGATCTGCTGCTTAAAATATGCCTTTCTGATTCTGTCTCAATGCTTTTCGTAACAACTAAACTAGCATCTAATGCTTTTCTTGAGTCAAATTTTCCCTCTTTTGACTGCATCATTCTGTCATTCATCCTTCTGTCAAACTCTCGTTTATGTTTTGCTCTTTCCTGAATTGATTTCTGAATAGATTCCATGTGCTGGAACAGTTTATCATGGAATAGTGGAACATCTATCTTTGTATATATAACACCCCCAAAAATGTATCGCAGCGGAAATATGTCAGGAGGCGTTACTTCATAATATAACAGCATAAGATACAAGAGAACGACCTCTAAATGTGTTGTTTGAAAAGTAATTTCGTTGATTTTCTGGAAATTGATATAACATTTGTCCCATAATTGCATCATAATGAAAAGCTTGAAAGTAATACAACGAGATTTGATCATTTGTATGTAAGTAGAAATCCATAAATGAAATATTGTCAATTTAGACTCCAATGCACATCGAGTAAGCCAAGCATCTAATTCACCTGAGAAAAACATGCTTAAAAGTGTCAACATAAGTTGGTGAGTTCATAGATTTTTGTAAGTATAAACGTTGAAATCAAAAGATTTATAAAGTATGCAAGACCATTTCAATCCTTATAATAGTTGCCAAAAATTATACGTAGACCACAATTATTCAAAGTATGCATGATAATTAAAACCATCACGAAATGTTTCAAGTATGTATTCCCCAATGAGTGATTACGATTACTCTAAGTTCATAAAATCGATGCACTATGTACCCATCGTAGGTGTCCCCTTCAAGAACACCCGGGCAGTAATGAAAACCATATGTACCCATCGCAGGTGTCCCCTCCAAGAACACCCGGGCAGTAATGAATATGTACCCCTCGCAGGTGTCCCCTCCAAGAACACCCGGGCAGTAATGAATATGTACCCCTCGCAGGTGTCCCCTCCAAGAACACCCGGGCATTTACTTGTAGTTATCCGTTCAATCCGCTTAAGCTAATCCGTAATCATTTCAAAAGTAAAGTATGTATTTGTGACCAAAAATGAAGTCAAGTAATGTATCCCATAGCGAGCTATGTAAATGAGTGTGTAAACCAATTTGTAATCAACCATGTAAATGCATTTGCAAACAAGCATGTTCTCACCCCAAAAATATATGTAAAACAAGTAAAACATGGGGTTATAAACTCACCTTGATGTTGTAGAACGATTGGCAGAAATGCACATATTAAGCATAATACGAACGGAAACCAAAATGACCCGACCAAGAAGTTGCGGTTTATCTTAACGGCTACGACCTACTAGCCTAGGGTAATGTATTTGGATTTTCCGATGGATAGTTACATCAACGCGACACGTTGATAAAAAAATTAGATTTCAAGTTGTAATAGTTTGGTGGTTGGTTAAATAAAATAAATCGAAAAGTAATCACAACGTATGTAATATATTTTGTATATATTACATATGAAAAATAAAAAAGTATATAATTCATACCGTGAATTATATAACAAGGGAAACCAATTAAATAAATAATCGAGGTATATAATACATTGCAAGTATTATATAAGACATGTAAGAAACTAATTAAAACAACATAATTCGACACGTGTACGGAAATAACCATATAAGTTAATAAAGAGTCCTTGTTATAAAAGTAACGCATGTTTTATAGTTGAGAATTATGTAAACGATGTTTTCAAAGCTTTTACAAAAGTTATGACTTTATCTTCTAGTCGGAAATTATAAAATAATATTTTAAAATTTAGTATTCCGTTTTCTTGACGGGTTGTAGCTAAAATAGTTGTCTCATTTGTAAAAGTATAGTTCTCGTTTGTTTATCTGGTTATTGTATAATTATAAATTAAACAATCTTAAGACTATATAACTTCGTCTTTTATTGGTTTTTCTAAGATAATAGAAATTATAATGAAATTTATTAAGTATAGTAGTTTATAGATTTTTCGGCATGATCTATTCGTTTATAAGACGTTTCTATATTTATAAAATTCAATGTTTTTCCTCTTAATAAATCAATCAATATTGCAAACACCCGCGTGTTTTATATATATGTCTAGACGAGACCAACAAATAATAAAACTTAAGCAAAACTAAACACACCCTAATGGTTGTTAAACGCAAAACCAAACACCCATGAAAATCAATCAATAACACAGTTTATTTAACCATTAAAACCACCATTAGATCCGTTTTATAATTTATAAATCTTGTAATAATTTTATTAATCGATTATTATAAATCAAACACGTCCTAAAGGCTTTTTCTGCTCACCCAAACACTCCCCTTACGGTTTTATGCTCACCCAAAGACTCCCCATATGGTTTTCTGGTCACCCAAACACTCCCTATACGATTTTCTGCTCACCCAAACACTCCCAACGGTTTTCTACTCACCCAAACACTCCCCATACGGTTTTCTGCTCACCCAAACACACTCCTACTGCTGTTAAACCCAGATCCAAACACCCCTACTGCTGTTACTAAACCAAACGAACCCTTGTGGTGATTCCTGTTAAACCAAACGCACCCTGGTGGTGTTTATAACAACCAAACGCACCCCTTGTTGCTTTCATAAAAGCCAACGCACCCTTATGGTGTTAAACCCAGATCCGAACGCACCCTTTGGTGTTGTTTTAACAACCAAACGCACCCTATATTGGTGAAGGATACCAAACACACCCTTGTGGTGGTTTAATACCAAACGCACCCTTGTGGTGGTTTAATACCAAACGCACCCTTGGCTGAGAAAAATCAAGCGCACCCTTGGTGCTACTATTGAGGTGGCGTGGTGTGGTGATGAAGTGGTTGCAGTGGTGAGGTGGCTGAGAGATGGTGGTGCGTGACGTAGTGGCGATGATGTTGGTGGCGTGAAGGTGGTGGCGAGGTGATGATGTACGTCGGCTGAGCCACGATGGCTTGTGGTGATGGAGATGGTGACGGGGCGGCGTCGTTGTAGGGGTGGCTGTGACGATGGGGGTGACGGCGTGAAGATGGTGGTGTCGATGTTGCGATAATGATGGTGACGTGGGGAGGTGGTAATGGCGCTGTGGTTGGTGATGAAGGGTGGCGGCATGTAGCCGGAATCTCACCGGAGGCGGCGCCGAATATGAGATGAGATGGAGGAGAGTGTGCTAGGGTTTGGAAAAATATGAGTAACCCTAATTATCTAACATATATATATTAGAAAGTTTTTTTTAAAAATTATGACAATTGCCACAAAGATTAGGGGGTTTTCGGAAAAATATTTCCACATGGGCCAATAGTGTAATTTTTGTTAAATAATGGTTCGGGACTCATTTGGGCTAGTTAACGGGTGATTCAAAACACGAAAATTGCGCCATTGATTTTCAAATAGTTTTTCCTATGAAAATGAGTATTTACATGACTAGTTTTCATAAACGTTTTAAAATTTTATTTAAAATGTTTATTATTTATTTAGTAGTCATTGGGTGTCTCGGGTAAGCTTGTCCGTAGAAATACAACTTTGACTCGAACATTTGCGTTTTTATCAAACGTTTATGAATAATATGATAAATAATTTATTAAATATTTTTATTTAATAAAAAGTGATAACTAAATATAATTTAATTATTTTTGTGTCGGTACGCGTTGTTCTCGTTTCTAAAATTTTGCGAGGGAATTTCGGTCATTTTCTGCTTGTTTTCGGGTCTCGGGCAAAACTAAAAAGTTGTCCGGAATGTCGTTTTACATCAAATTGCTTTGGAGTCCGAGTCATGAAAACGTGATTTAGCGGGTCGTTTTTATTAAGTCAACTTAGAAAAAACATACATCTTCTTGTTTTCAAGTCAAATAAGTTAAAAATAAATTTGCACATGAGAGATATGTAATAATAAATATGATTTATTATTTAAATATGTTTCAAAAAAATTACCGGTTATGCGGTAATCGTTTTTATGTGACAATAAAAGATCAAAAGTCAAAAAGTCAAGTCGGACACGAAAAGTCAAAGGGTAAAATAGTCATTTAAAATTCTAAAAATTGTCGGTTGTTACAGTATATGCAATAAAGTACTTGCGTATCATGAGACCTTCCTCATTATCAAACGAGAATCGTGAATAGAGGAACGTCTGAAATTGTTGCAAGTGTACTCTAAATGCACTAGAGGATTCAAGTTCTTGAAATTCTTCTTTGGAAAGATGTTTTACTAGTTGATCCAAGTTTAAGAACATTGTTCTTGTGAAAGTCTGAACATCTTGCTCAAAGAATGTTGCAAATGCTCGTTCGAATCTTCCCTCGATGGAAGTTCCTTTTAAGTTGTTGTTTGAAAGAGCCGTGAGGTGTGAATGCAGAAGTCGAAAAGATACCATGCAACTTTCCTTTGCTTTGTCTTGCATTTGTTGCAACGGATGCAACTCTCTCTCTTTCTCTCTCTCTTGCGAATTCGAATTCAAAGATTCCATTGAAATTCAATTTGTGAAATTGGTATGTAAAAGATTTAGGAATACTTGGAAATACTTTCATAGTTTTTAAAATTCATAGAGAGAGAAAGTAAACATGCAAAGGAAATGCATTAATGTGTGTAAAATGAACAACCAACACCCTTTCCATAGCAGGGAAAGGGTATTTATACTTCCTAAGTATGATGTGTAGACTTGAGGCTCATGGGCTTTCCATGGGCCTTAGGCTAACAAGCCTACTTAAGTTCCAAAAATAACTAAACGAGCTAACTAATGATATCTATGGAAGTGACCGACACTCTCGTGTTCCTAACAAAATGTAAAAACGTTCTACGTAAAATTAAACGTGAACAAGTTATTAGTCATAAATTTCCATTTCGACATAAATCACGTAAGGTATGTATAAACAAATGGTTAATTTCTTAAATGATCAAAGTTATATAATTTTGTCCAAAACATTACATGTTTATAAATGTAATAAAACCTTTTTACAAAAATAAATTAGACAAAATAGTTTTGTAATTATAAGAAATATTTTAATTCAAATATTAATTTGAAAACAGTTTTCCCCCAAAAAATCAAAAAAACTGCCTTAGAAAACATTTCCTCAAATCATGACAAAATTAGGAGCGTCCTACAGGGGCGGCCCCTAATAGGTACCAGCAGCCCCCTTATCGATCAGGGGGCCGCCTGTGTTAGCTTAGGGGTCACCCACTATTTTTTTGCTCTCAGCTTCTCCTATAAATAGAGAACTATCCCACGAATTTTCTCACCTTTTGCACACCTATTCTTTCTGTTCTAAATCAGAAAACATATTTTATATACTTTGATAATATTACTTGTATAAACATTTGTTTCCAAGCGATCTAATCCTTCCTATCCAAGTGCAAGAGAAGAATACTCGTAATCGCCAAGATACGAAGTATTGTAGTTTAGTTTGTGCTTACGTAACGTTGTTACGGTCATGTTGTATTTCGCACATCAACCAAATCTCTTGTATTCTTGTGTATTAGTTGGATCATGGTGTAAGTATTTTGGAGAGTAAATACTTGTGTGAGATGTTAGAAATTTAGGCCTCAAAATACAAGTGTGAGTGGTAGATCCGTTCTAGCTAAGATTAAAACTCGACATTAGGCTTAGTGTCGAAAATTGGTGTAAGCTATGTGTGTATGGTTTTCTCCGCCTAAAGGGAGCTTGTTGACATAGTGAAGTGAACTCTCAAGTTGGATACTCGAGGAGTGGAGTAGGGCGAAGAGGAGCTTCGTTAACGAACCACTATAAATCTTCGTGTTGTTGTTTGATCTTTCTAACTCTTTCCTTTTGTCTTGTATTTAATATTGTGTAGTTAATATTGTTTACTTGCTTATCTGGATTGTTCATATTGTGTGCATATTGATATCACTTAAACTTGAATCTACAATTTTATATACATATTTTGATTGAAATTAAAAAGCGATAAACTATTCAACCCTCCCCCTTTCTAGTTTCTGCATATTTTTCAGTTGCGATCCAGGCTTAGCTCAAAACACGAAAGTTATAAATATCTCTTTTCTCCTTCCATGATCACTTGAATCATCTAAAAAGGAGCTCGTATGAAGAAGTTATAGTCAAAATACAAAAGCACCTATATGGAGATCTTTCGTGAACATTTGTTCAACTTTCGCCTTCGTTTCTTCACTTGATTCTTTCACGAGCCTCCCATAATGGACTCCAAATCAAAAGTAAATCACTCCTTGAGTATTTCATTATTAGAAGCATCCATTTTCCGTATCATTTCGTTCCAATGCCTTGATTAACCTGAATATGTAAATACGAATAGATTAAGTAATTCGTATTAAAACTATATAAAACTAGGCAGTAAACATGGGGATTTGATATTGAAAAGTATTAAACATTTGATGTTATTAATGACATCATATTTGGCTCAACAAATTATAAACTTTGTAAACATGTTGAAAAACTGATGACAAAGAAATTTGAAATGACTAGGATATGTGCACTCCCTTGCTTTCTGGGATTTCAAATCAAACATGATGACAAGGGAATCTCTACTTATCAAGAAAAATACACAAGGGACTTACTGAAGAAATATGGGATTTCTCATATCTCTTCATTGAAGACACCAATGGTTCCTCCAAACAACATAGGTCCTCATCTTTCTGGTAAACTAGTAAATGAGACCTTATACAGAGGAATGATTGGGTCCTTAATGTATTTAACTACAAGTAGGCCTGATATTCGATTCTCAACATGCTTATGTTCAAGATATCAAGCCAATCCAAAAGAATCACACCTCACTGTTGTAAAGAGAATCTTCATGTACCTGAAGCGTACTCTCACTCTTGGTCTGTGGTACCCAAAGTGCTTAGGATTTTATCTCAAATGGTACTATAACTAAGATTATGCAAGATGGAATATGCACAAAAAATTAACTTCAGGTGCATATCAAATGCTTGGAGGAGAGTTAGTTTGTTGGAGTGCTAAGAAACAGGAATCAGTGGTTATGTCCTCTGCTAAGGCTGAATATGTTGTTACATTCAATACAAGATGGTACCCTTCTTTTGTGACAACACCAGTGCCATTGTCATATCTAACAATCATATTCTTCATTCAAGAACAAAACACATTGATATCAGATATCATTTCATTAGGGACCACATTCTCAAAGGTGATATAAATTACAATTCATCCCTAGTGAATATCAGCTAGCTGGTATATTCACTAAGCCAATGGATGAACCCACTTTCACCAAACTGAAAGCTGAGCTGGGTATGCTGAATATTGATTAGTCAGGTCTGGTGTAAATAGAACGTGTCCCCTTAACCACTCAAGGGTGGCCTAGTGGCAAAAGGGTTTGTAGCTATCACTCTAAAATGTGTGAGGTCTCAATTTCAATTCCAGTTAGGTGCAAAAAACCTTAAAGTGGCCACGCCAACCTCGTGAAAAGGGAGGGCTTTACCTGGTTTGAGTATGTGTGGCGGTGGGGTCAAGCCCTGTAAATTATTCGGCCAATGTGTCGAAAACTATGGTTACCAAAAAAATAGAACATGTCCGCTGAACAGCACTCAATGATAACATATCAAGACTCCCATGACTCTGAGGAACACATTAATTGAGGAACTAAATGCTCTAAGTATTTAGTTACTTGAATGTCCTAGGTTGGTGAATAAACACACTAAATAAGGAACAAATATTTAATGTGTACTCTCACAAAAAAAATTCTCTTCCCAATATGTCCTTTCAATGACCAATCCCACGTTACTCTGCAAAAGTGCACGACACATAACGGCTAAACAGATGCCATTACTGTTGTGATAATGCCGTGAGTTTGGTACATGCATTTAATGCGAACGTAAAGAAGTTTTCAAAACCATTTTCACAAACCCTTTGTGATCTCAAACCAGTTTGACATCCATGCCTATAAATACCCTTTGCAACACACACACACACACATCTTTTTATATTTACTACCTAAACTCTTGAAAAATTTCCTCTTTGAGATTTAGCTTGTGTGTGTTCATAACATCAAAACCTTCAAAAAATCACCAATGCAACATCAAAGAAATCCAGTATGCACCACAAGTTGAGGCTAATCTTATTGGCAAAGCCGTTTAATTTTCAAACAACAATGTAGTATACTTTAACTATCCGGTGAACGTGCCAACATACAAAGACATTTGTAAGTTTTTACAAAACTGTTTCTTAAATGTGGCCTTTACTAAAATGCCAGTAGTAGTAACTATCTTAGAGAGATTTGGTGTACTTTTTTGGTTGATCTTCCAAAACAAACCTTAGATGACTCAGAACAAAGACCCCTTAAGGAGTCAATCATTAAGTTTATAGTGAAGAATGGTAAAACACCATTGTCCTTTGATTTCAAAACTTTTGTACAAACCGCTGGGCTTGATTATAATAATAGGCAATATGAGACTCTTCCACTGATTGAATTCATGAAGGATGAACTTCTAAAGTTGGGCCTTCATAATGAACAAAAGGTGGAAGAGTCAGCAAATGATTTGGTCAATAAGACCCCCTTACTCAAAACATGGTTTCCCATGGCTTAGACGATCATGATGAATTTTTTCATCTAGGTACTCTAAGGGAACAAGTCTTCTATAGATCAGTTGAATTTAAGTCAACATATGATAGTCTATAGTCTCCTCACAGGGGTTGAGATTGACATACAAGAGATCATTTTTAATGATCTAGTAACCAGGCTCACTAATAAGCCTAGGAAGAAGTATGTTGCTTATCCTAGGTTTCTATCCTGTGTGCTTGAACACTTACTGGGTTTCGAGTATACTCAAGACAAAGCACTTGGTTCTATACCATTGGTCCTGAGTAAGTTGAATTATCATTTGAACACCTCTAAAGTCCCACCAATCGAATTGACGGAATTTATGCCCAGTGTTGTGAACCATCAAGCTTCAGTGTCTCCTACTCCCTCACTTGAAAAAAGTGGGCAAGAAAAAGAGGTCTCAGACTGTGACTAAACCTACACCTAAGTCACAAGGCCCTGCTGCAGGCCAAGCCCAAAAAAACCTCCCTGATTTAGTCGACCTTGAAATTTACCCAAGAGAAAGAGCCATCAGAGGCCACAATCGGTGTCCTCGGACCAAATTATTGATCCCCAAGATGCAAAGGGAAACAAAAAAACCCCGCTGTCATGGGATTGTATTCCACACAACCCAAAGATGGTACTCGCAAATCCAAAATTTTACCTGAAGGAAAAAACTACTGATCCTAAAGACTTAGAGGGAAACAAACAACCCGCGGATAAGGGATTTCAATCCACGTCCGATGAGGGTATTCTCAAATCTCAGCCTTTGCCTGAGGGTTACCCGACTGATTCCAAAGACCTAGAGAGAAACACACAACTCGCTGGCATGGGATTACCTTTCACTCACCTTGATGAAGATACTCGTACATACAGTCTTTACTCGAGGGTAACCTTAGTGACCCTAAAGACTCAGGGAGAAACATACAACTAACTGATAGGGGTATGCCTTCCACCAATATTACTAATCAATCAGGTGTAGGCATTATGTACTAGGTGGATAAAACCCAGTCCACTAGATTTGAGGTGTCAGATCCTGACCAAAACAAGGCAATACTTTTTTTGAAGTGGATCCGGATAACCAACCTTTGAT
Organism: Tanacetum coccineum; assembly: GCA_026074375.1. NCBI lineage: Eukaryota > Viridiplantae > Streptophyta > Magnoliopsida > Asterales > Asteraceae > Tanacetum > Tanacetum coccineum. Next base: position 32,700 of record BQNB010006161.1, on the reverse strand, counting down.
CTAAACATACGAAGACATTTAGCTTCTGATGGAAGAATCTGATGATGAAGTTAAAGAACTCAGTCATGATGACATCTTTGAGGCTGGGGAATATATGGATGATCCATTTTCCGTCCCTAGTGATGAAGAAACCCAGCCTCCTCCCTCAACTGAACAACCATCCACTGTCACAACATGCTGAACAACCATTAACTAAACAACAGTCACCCTCACCTGGCAAAGATCACCCTGAATCATCTAAGGCAAAGAAACACATAAAGTCTGAAGATTCACCTGAACCATATGATTCTCAATCCTTATCAGCTTCTTTGGCTTCCAAACCCTATGAGAACTACATGCCGGCCACTGAAAGGGTTTTAGCAAAGACTCTACAAAGTTTCTTAGAAGTTCTGTATGCTCAGGTTGCTAAAGATAACTTGGCAAAGCATGAGGATGTGGCTACCTCTTATGCTGATTTGAAATAGGAAGTTGAAGACTTTCATGAAACAACCTCCAAAGCTGCCTCCAACACTAATGCACATCTGAGAAATTTTGAGCAAATACTGACCAAAGACAAAGCTCAACATGTTTAAGGCATCAACAGGATCCTCACCAACCTTTAGAAACTTTAAAATGATGTAAAAGATGATCTCATACTGAACAAGAAAGTACTTGACGTTGCTGAAGCATATACCAAGAATTCCTCAAACCTTACTGAGCTCCTCACCCTAGTCAATGACTTAGATCTTCCAAGCATCAAGTATACTATTGAATCTCTTCATGAAGCTGTCACTTTGAATGATCATCTAGGAAAGTAGGTTAAGTCTTTGCTTTACTGGCATGGAGTGTTGGTCCTAGGATGACCAGGATTGAGAACACTCTAGCAACCTTCAGTCTGACATGGCCACCTTCAAAACTACACTGCTGAAATCAAGGCCATAGTCACTGAAATCTTTTAGGCCTTTAAAGGACAAGCATTCTATGCTCCTTCAGGAAGTGTGCCTGGACCAACACTTGCCATTACTAGAGTTCATGGAAATGTTGAGGAGAGAGAATTCAGCACACACTGTATCAATAAGCCCCTTTGTTCCAAGTCCTGAACCATCTCTTGAAAAGAAAGCTGAGGAAAAGATAGAAACTCCTTCTCACATTGAGGGGGAGCAAGAGGACAAGGACACTAATAAAGATCCTCAGATCACCCAACCAGAGCCAATTCAGACAATCATCTAAACAACCCCATATCCAACAACAGCACAACCAGTCCTGAAGCACAAGTCATTGAACTAACAGCATAACCAGACCCTAAAGTTAGTGGATCATAATTTATGACTCCTAGAGTTGACAATAAAAAGGGTATTGCAACTGAATCTAATCCTTCTCCTTGAAAGCTTGTGAATGCATCTAAGGAAATTCGCCTGGATCTTGATGCTCCAGTACTTATTGACTATGAGATTGATGGTAAGATGCACCAGATCACACATGAAGAACTTCAAGCGCTCCTTGACAAAAAGGAGAAAATAGAATAAGTTGTTAAAGAACAGGAACTAAGCAAGAATGAGATCATGAAAGTGGTTGATTAAGTGGTTAATGAAGCTGAATTTCAAAACAAAGGAAGCAAGGACTACATAAAGCATCAGGATGCACATCTCAAGGTCCTTACCAGAGCCCACACTGAAAAACTCAAGCAGAAAACTAAAGTAAGGAAGAAACGATATGATCAGTATGTGTGGAATCTCAACAACAGATGCAAACCTAAAAGGATCACAGATATATTCATTCACCCAAACACAAAGCTAGTTGCTATGACTGTCTACAGGAATAATGATCCAAGAAACTTTCATGTTCATAGAGAATTTAAGTTCGGTGACTTTAGGTTATCATAATGGGGTGAACTGAATGCCATCATTCCTATAAAGAGGAAAAATGTGTCCAGGATATGATGGCTTCTCTGAGCAATAAGTATGAAAGGCTGAAGAAAATTCCAGAAGAGCTAGAAATTAACCAATCCTTTCTTTTACTTGAACAAGATCCATCACTTCCAAGGAGAAAAAGGAAAGCAATGGAGTTAGAGCATCAATTATACATTGTTGGCCTTCATTGTCAGAGAGAGTTGCCTGAAGGAGTTATGTTTGCCAACAACCTAGTGATTTAAGAACCTAAACAAGGGTTTTTCTTCATAAATGCTTTTGTAGATTAGACATTTCAAAGGTTAAATGATGTTCACAAGGTTGAAACTAAAACTTTAATAGGCTACAAAGTGATGGCCTCAAATGTCAAGACTAATGCAAACTAAAGGTCCAGTATGCTGAAGAGTAAGATGATCAATGAAAGGCCTGACAAAGACAGGATCCTAAGTAAGAGAGTAAAGTTAGAGAGCTTAGGATACACTCATGTGTAATCACTTATCTTTATTTTTTTTGAAAATTTTCTAATAGATGTTAGGACTATGTAATGAATAATGTACTTAATGTTATCGGTATCCCTTACATGCTTTCTAGACTTCAGTGTAAGAAGAAGCTGTATTTACTCACTTACACTAAAAAACACTTAGGCTATATTTATCCACATAAGGGGAGATTGTTAGGACAATTGAGTGCACAATGATCTTTTTCTAAGGATTTGAATAGAAAATATATAATATGTGTGAAAACACATATCCGTTTTGTATCAAAAATAACCCATAAAAGACAAAATTGTGCTTAAAATGCTGGTATTTTGTTTGTTTTGTCTTTGTGATTGTGTAGGTACGGATATTGCAAAAATCTTAGGAAAACGGTCAAAACTGGACAAACACGGATGCAGGAACGGAAGAGCACACAAAGAGCCAGGAGAATGCTATCAAAGGTCAACCAAATTCAATTCATGGTCAACCTTAGTCAAATCACAAAATGACAAAACCCAAAATTCCCAAAATAGTTCTTAAACTAAACGGGTGTTAAGTCTTTATTTAACCCAAATCCATAAACCTGTGAAGAATAACCCGAGCCCAACATTTCCATAACCCGACCCACTATCATACACTAACCCTGGTCAACCCTTACCCAACCCCGGTCAACAAATAAACCATACACCCAACCATCCCAACAGAATTTCTCGCCAACTCAACTTTTATCCCAAAATCAAAAACGCGCCTAAAATTCCTTAACCTTACTCTAATTAAAACTCAACCAGGGTTAAGTAAGGTTAACGCAAGCTGTTAGAGCTCACAAACCACATCCTCGCTCCTCTCAAGACCACATGGCATCCTGTGGTTTGTCTAAAGTTGATCCGTGTGAAGGGTAATGCCATCCAAGGGTTACAAAATTGAAGAGTGATCTCCATACAATGATCCAACGGATAGAAGGCACTCTGATGACTCATCACTCCTCACCCCAACTCCTCACTCACTCTATAAATAGTAGCATTTTTAGCTAGTTTGAGGATCTCTTTTTCTTGTAACGTTTTCATGTCAATTTCAATTCAAAGCTTATTTTAATTGTAATCTCTTTCAATTCACTTGTAATTTCCTATCAAATTATAATAAAAACACAAAAATATAGTTTCCTTTTCATTTAAAAAAAAATTAGTTTAAATTTTCTTTTTCTACTTTGTGCATGCGCACTCGTTCTCAAACCCGCAACCATAACCGTCAACAACAAGCCCCACCGGCTGTTGTAGAACCATTTAATTTAGAAGAACCTTTTGATAATCCTCCCCTAGTTCTGATGGCCGATAACCAGACTATGACGGAATTGCTCCAAGCACCCACCGAGGGGTACGAGGATGCAATCGTAATTCCCAAAATCAATGCTAATTTTGAGTTAAAGCATGGTTTGATCAATCTTGTTCAAAACAAACAGTTTTTCGGACATGATAAAGAGGATCCACATGCTCACATCCGTTATTTCAATAAGATCACCTCAACAATGAGATTCCCGGACATCCCGAGCACGTCAATTAAGCTTATGCTTTTCCCATTTTCTCTCGAAGGTTCAGCCCGGATTTGGCTAGAGAAAGAACCTCCTCGATCAATTTTGACATGGGATGATCTTGTTTCAAAATTCATTAATCAATTCTTTCCTCCTTCAAAAACGACAAATCTTCGAAACGAAATCACGAGATTTCAACAAAGATTTGACGAATCGTTTTACGAGGCTTGGGATCGATTTAATGATCTTCTTCGAGCATGCCCACATCACGGATTTTCAGAACTACATCAACTAGATACATTTTACAATGCTTTGAATGCTAATGATCAAGATTCGTTGAATTCTGCTGCGGGTGGAAATTTTTTGGATAAGATGCCTCGTGAATGCTTGAAAATTATCGAGAGTAAATCCAAGGTTCGTAATTCACGAAACAAGGCAGTCGTTGCTAAAGTGAGTTCGAATTCATCTACCCCCGGAATTTCACCCGATGTTGCTGCTCTTACAACCGAAGTTTCTGAACTTAAGAATATGATGAAGACTATGCTTATCGACAAGCAAAAAGCCCAAGCTCCCGTGCCCGTAAAAGCGGTCGAGCAGAGTTGTGTAACTTGTGGAGGTGCTCATTCTTATAGAAATTGTCCAGCCACCGATGGCAATGTTTATCGAGACAACATTCAAGAGTACGTTTCACAAGCTGCTGCAGCCAATTTTAATCAAGGAAATACCAATTCTAGACCTCCGATGGTTGCAAACCAAATCCGACCTCCTGGTTTTCCTCCGATTCAAAACAATCAAAACCGTTTCAATCAGAATCAAGGAAATAATTTCAACCAAAATCGAGGAACCAATTTCAATCAAAACCGTGGAAATAACTTCTACCAAGGACAAGTTTACCAACCTCCGACTAGTCAACCACCAGTTTACCAAGCTCAACCTTATCAAGCTCCTGCTCCGCAAATGCAAGGTGTTTCAAAGACCGATTTTGAGAATTATGTCAAGGCTAATGATGCAATATTAAGGAATATGCAAAATCAAGGCCAAGGTTTACAAAACCAGATGACAAATTTAACAGAAATGCTTTCTAAGTTCGTAAATTCCAATACCGCTTCGTCTTCGAGTTCAGGTTCTCTTCCAAGTAACATGGTTACTAACCCGAAGGAAGACTTGAAGAGTATTACTACCCGAAGCGGGTTTGCTTATCAAGGACCTACGATTCCTACTTCTTCTCCTAAAGTAGTAGAACGTAGAACCGAGGTGACAAAGGACACGATTTTTCCTACTAATAATGGAATTACCGAAAACGTCCAACCTCCGATTGTCCCAATTGAAAACCAAAATCCAATTTCTGAGCCAGTTGTTGCTCCCGTTAGTGCGTCGATGGCTAACCCGAAACCATCGATTCCTTATCCTTCAAGGCGAAATGATGAAAAGCACCGTGAAAATGCTAACGAACAAAAAGAGAAATTCTATGAAATCTTTAAAGATATGAGTTTCGAAATTAGTTTCGTGGATGCATTGACTCTAATGCCCAAATTTTCTTCAACTCTTAAAGCCTTAATCAGAAATAAAGAAGGGCTTGGTGAGATGGCTAGAACCCCTTTGAATGAACATTGCTCGGCGGTCATACTTAACAAGTTACCCAAAAAACTAGGTGACCCCGGCAGATTCCTTAATCCATGTAAATTTCCTGGAATGGATTAGTGCTTAGCCTTGGCCGATCTTGGCGCAAGCATAAATCTCATGCCATTTTCTGTGTGGAAAAAGCTTAACCTTCCAAACCTGACTCCGACATACATGACACTAGAACTAGTGGACCGTTCGATCTCCCGACCAATTGGTATTGCTAAAGATGTCAACGTTAAAGTTGGTGTATTCCAGTTTCCAGCCGACTTCGTGGTTGTAGATTTTGAACCAGACCCTCGAGTACCTCTAATTCTCGGGAGGTATTTTATTAAGACCGGTCGCGCTTTGATAGACGTATACGAAGGTGAATTAACCCTTCGAGTAAACAATGAGGCCATTAGTTACAATCTTGATCAAACTTTGAGATACTCGATTAATTATAATGATATGACGGTGAACCGAATCGACGTTGTTGAATTAGCTTGTAAGGAGTATTCTCAGGAAGTTTAAGATTTTCAGACGTGATTGCGAGTGGCAATCCCACTCCCAGATATGACCCGATAGTTTCAAATTCTTCTCCGACTCTCACTCCTTTCGGGGATAGTGATTTTCTACTTCTCAAAGAAACTGATGCTTTTCTTACTCTGGCCGATGATCCAACATTACCAGAAGTTGATGAATCCTATTATGACCCAGAGGGGGACATTCTTATTCTCGAAGCACTCCTTAATAGTGATCCTTCACCTCCTCCGAACCAAGGAAATTATTTGCCGGAAATCAGAAAGGAACTTAAACTGTGTGAAGCCAAAACTGCCAAATCTTTAATTGATGAACCTCCCGAGGTCGAACTTAAGGACTTACCACCTCATCTCGAATATGCATTTTTGGAAGACAACAACAAGTTGCCGGTCATAATTGCCAAAGATTTGAGTGTCGATGAAAAGACCGCTCTCATAAAGGTTCTAAAGTCCCGAAAGCGAGCAATTGCTTGGAAACTCTCCGACATAAAGGGTATTAACCCGGAATTTTGTTCTCATAAAATTCTAATGGAAGAGGACTATGAACCAGCGGTCCAACATCAGAGAAGGGTTAATCCAAAGATCCATGATGTCATTAAGAAAGAGGTTGAAAAACTTCTTGACGCTGGATTGATCTACCCAATCTCGGATAGTCCTTGGGTGAGCCCAGTGCATTGTGTGCCAAAGAAAGGAGGGATGACCATAGTGACCAATGATGAAAATGAGTTAGTACCAACTAGACTTGTAATGGGATGGAGAGTTTGTATTGATTATCGTAAGTTGAACGAAGCTACCCGGAAAGACCACTTCCCTTTGTCGTTTATGGATCAAATGCTTGAGAGACTCGCAGGAAATGAATACTACTATTTCCTCGATGGTTTCTCAGGTTACTTTCAAATACCAATCGATCCGAAAGATCAGGAGAAAACCACATTCACCTGCCCATACGAAACGTTTGCTTACTGCCGTATGCCTTTTGGCTTATGCAATGCACCAGGCACGTTCTAGAGGTGTATGATGGCTATCTTCCATGATATGATTGAAAAGACAATGGAAGTTTTCATGGATGACTTTTCAGTTTTCGGAAATTCTTTCTCAACGTGCCTTTCCAATTTAGAAAAGATGCTTAAACGGTGTGAAGACACTAATTTGGCTCAAATTGGGAAAAAAGCCATTTTATGGTGAAAGAAGGCATCGTACTTGGACACAAAATTTCAAAGAAAGGAATCAAAGTCGACAAAGCCAAAATAGATGTCATTGCTAAGTTACCTCACCCAACTACCGTCAAGGGTATTAGGAGTTTTCTCGGACATGCAAGTTTTTACCGTAGATTCATCAAGGACTTTTCAATAATTTCTTGACCCATGACTCATCTCCTTGAGAAAAACACTCCTTTTATTTTCTCCGAGGAATGCATTCAAGCTCTTCAAACCTTAAAAAAGAAATTAACCGAAGCTCCAATTCTGATTGCCCCCAACTGGGACCAACCCTTTGAGCTTATGTGCGATGCAAGCGACTATGCCATAGGTGCGGTTCTGGGGTAACGAATTGAGAAACACTTTAGGCCTATACATTATGTAAGCAAAACAATAACCGAGGCAGAATCGAACTACACCATAACGGAAAAGGAAATGTTAGCTGTGGTGTACGCATTCAAAAAATTTTGGTCATACCTCATCATGAATAAAAGCATAGTGTATACAGACCATTCCGCCCTTAAGTACCTATTTGCTAAAAAAGATGCCAAGGCAATATTGATACGATGGGTTCTCCTTCTTCAGGAATTCAATTTTAACATAATTGATACGAAGGGAGCCGAGAACTACGCGGCTGATCATCTTTCCCGATTAGAAAACCCGTATGAAAATGTTATCGATCTAAAGGAAATAAACAAAAATTTTCCTCTCGAAACACTTAATATGGTGACTTCTCGTGGTGACCCAAGTACCCCGTGGTTTGCTGATTATGCAAATTACCACGCGGGGAATTTCATTATCAAAGGAATGTCAACTCATTAGAAAAACAAATTTTTCAAAGATGTCAAACACTATTTTTGGGACCACCCTTTTCTATTCAAAACCTGTGCGGATCAAGTGATCCGGCGATGTGTTTCAGGCCAAGAAGCTGTCGACATCCTCACAGCTTGCTATAGTGGACCCATCAGGGGACATTACAGTGCCAACTACACTGCCAAAAAGGTTTTCGATTCAGGATTTTATTAGCCTACAATCTACAAAGATGCCCATGAGTTAGTCAAAAACTTTGACTCATACCAGCGTCAAGGAAAAATTTCACAACGTGATGAGATGCCACAAAATTCCATCCAAGTGTGTAAAATCTTTGATGTCTGAGGCATAGACTTCATGGAGCCATTTCCATCATCTAGAGGAAATAAGTACATACTCGTAGCCGTTGATTACCTATCCAAATGGGTTGAAGCCAAAGCGCTCCCCACTAAGGATGCTAGAGTTGTAGTTAAGTTTTTGAAATCTCTTTTTGCCTGATTCGGTACACCAAGAGCTATTATAAGCGATCGTGGGACCCATTTTTGTAATGAGAAATTTGCTAAAGTAATGTCTAAGTATGGGGTCACTCATCGTCTTGCTACCGCTTACCACCCTCAAACGAGTGGTCAAGTCGAGGTGTCGAATCATGGGTTAAAATGTATTTTAGAAAGGACGGTTAGAGAAAACCGTGCCTCATGGTCTGATAGGCTTGATGACGCTCTATGGGCATTCTGTATCGCTTATAAGACACCAATTGGTTGCACCCCATACAAGCTCGTGTATGGAAAGTCATGTCATCTACCTATCAAATTAGAGCATAGAGCGTATTGGGCATTAAAACATGCTAATTTCGATCTTAAAACCGTGGGCGATCACCGTAAGATGCAACTTAATGAACTTAATGAGCTGCGTGATCAAGCATACGAGAATTCTTTGATTTATAAGGAGAAGACGAAGAAGCTTCACGACTCAAAGATCAAAAACCGCATTTTCAATGTTGGTGATCAAGTCTTGCTTTTCAACTCTCATCTAAAGATATTCTCGGGGAAGCTTAAAACCTGATGGTCCGGCCTTTTCACTATAACCGAAGTTTTTCCATATGGCACTGCAAAATTATCTCACTTCGACGGATCAAACTTCAAAGTGAACTGCCACCGACTTAAGCACTACTTCGGAGGGGACACACCAACCATGGTTGTCCCAGATCTCCAGACTTTCCCTAAGGACGAATGAATTCAGGGATCGAGTCAAGCTATGTGACTCGGTTACCAAAAACAAAGCGCTTCGTGGGAGGCACCCCATGCTTATCCATTTTCTATTTTCTTTCTAGCTTCTAATGTGTTGTGAGGAGGCTTGTACTCTTCCGATCTTTGTGTTTGTTGTTTGTACTTGTGATTGTTTGCAGGATGAACCACTTTCTTCATGTTTAAGTTATGCATTCGACCTTTTTGAGTTCTAGTATGGGGTTTTTAAGTCTTAGGCTAGATAACATTGAGGACAATGTTTGATTTTAGTATGGGGTAGTATATCTTTGATATGATCTTTACCTACCTTTGCCATTGTTCTCACGTACCCCGTTTTCCCACCAAATTTTCAAAAATATGAAAAATTTTAAAAATTTTCAAAAATAAAATAAGTGTTTTTGTCACAATTTTGACTTTCTTGCTTGGTAGAATAAGAGTAAATTTTGACATGATCAAGCATGTTGAGCTCTAGCTTGTTTCTTAACTTTTAGGCTAAGCGTTTGCAAAATTCGCGAAGAACGAAAAATGATAGAGTTAAGTATAAGTAGGATGCCAAAACAAGGATTAGTTGGAAATCCTAAGAGCTCATGTATGTAACTTGTTGCTTTTTCACCCATAAGCTCTTAACCGTACTAATATACGTACTGTTTTTTTTTGCAGACTAAACTTAAATCAACAATTTTTTTATGTAATATATAGCAAAAAAATTAGTCTTAGTTCAAATTTATACTTGAATTTTTCAAAAAGAAGTCTTCTCTATATAAGATTAAAAAAATGATAAAATGATAAAAAAAAATATAATAATAATAAAAGCTGTGGGCTTATAAAAGTTTACTACCTCTTGCCGGCTCACAACCGATGTGGTAGTCTTCTAAAGAAAGCCCATAGTAAGAATAAAAATCTGAGACTGATAAAAGTTTGCTGCATCTTGCCGGCTCACAACCGATGTTGCAGCCTTCTAAAAGGTCAAGGGTTACAATTGCATAAATGTTTAATATTAAGTGTGAATTAATAAATAGATTTCTTTTTGTTAAATTCAAATATGCTTTCGAACTTTGACTATTCTATTTTATAAGCTATGTCTCTTTGAGAGTTTTTGAAACCTAAGGTCCGTGAGTCCCGATACTAGTCTCTGTGGGGTGTCAAAATCCTGGTCACTTAGCCGCAAGGTTGGGATGTGCCGAGACGAAAGTCGCTACATGGGATGATCTCGCCTTCAAACTCATTATTCTTAGGTGGAACGTGAAGCATAGTATGTTGCAAAACGTTGATCCATGGTTGAAATTCAAAATAGCACATTCACTTAAGATATAATAAATGTCGGGAGTAAAAAGTTCACAAGTTGCAAATATGAGTAGTGTTAGCATCTTTACTGATATTTAGCTGTGATTTCGTTTTAAGCTTGGTTTGGATAAGTGAAAAGTCAGGGACGATGAATTTATCCTTTTTGGGGCATTCTCGGATCGAAATGCATCTTGTTCTATGATCCCTAACAGTTATGGAAATAACGAAAGTCGAAATAATCTCAGTTATATTATTAAAAAAAATGAAAAAGTTTTATAAAAATGGGAAAATGGGGTGTTTTATAACTTGTGATTTCTTAACTTTCTCCATGAAAGTCTTTGCTACTTTTCAAAGATTTCGTTTGGGGAAGTTTTGAGGTATTTGGTTATAGAGCATATAATATTGCGTAAGGATACGCAATCGCTTAGTTTGGAGAATTTTGATATGTGTGAAAACACATATCCTTTTTATATCAAAATAGGCCCAAAAAGACAAAATTGTGCTTAAAATGCTTGTATATTGCTTGTTTTGTCTTTGAGATTGTGTAGGCACGGATATTGCAAAAACCTTAAGAAAATGGTCAAAACCAGACAAACACGGACACGGGAATGGAAAAGAGTGTACAAGAGCCGAAAGAATGCTTTCAAAGTCAACCATTGGTCAACCCTTGGTCAACCAAAGTCAACACACAAAATGACAAAACCCAAATTTCCCAAAACAGTCCCTCAAAAAAAATCAAATTGCAAAAATGGTCCCCTAAACCCTAACGGTGTTAACTCTTTAATTTATAAAGAGTTAACACCCGTTAACTCTTACATAAATCCACTACACACCCGTTACTTTTTTTATAACCAAGCTTGAGCCCAAAACAAACAACCCCGGCCCAAAACCCTTTATAAGCCCAAAAATCAAACGAGTTATAACCCGGGTCAAAAGAAAAGTCAAGCACCCCTTTTGTACAAGTTTTTACGCGCGAAAATTTGTTATTACTATTCATCTTCTTCTTCGATTTACCCTGAGTTAAAACCAAAGGGCAAATCAAAATTGGCCACGTGGAGAGACAATTCAAGTGATAAAGGACACCTTGGCAGAGTTAAACGTCACATTATGCTCTCATTTGCCAATTTCCAAAAGGAAGGACACGCGTACAATGCAAGAAACACATAATCATTGGGATTTTGTACTAAAGTACGTACAAAAGAAGCACAAGAGGGTCAAATCACGGATTGCCACGCTGGCAATCCGTGTGCTCACCAAAGTGATCCAACAGCTTAAGATAGAGATCCAATGATTGGCAATATTCAAGGGCAGGTATTTATGGGAGCATCTAACAACTCCAGGTACTAGAAGCTTCTCTGAAGGCTATAAAAAGCCCCTCACATTCACACACACACACACATCTTCTTTTCCTACATTTTTTTAGTTTTAAGAAGCTTATGTAATTTTTCATTTAAAATGTAATTTTCTTTTTAAGCTCTTGTAATTTTAATTTTCAAGTTGTGTAATCTGTTTGAAGCATTAATAAAATAAGGATTTTAGTTTTCACTATTTTTTTTTACTTATAAGCTTCTATTATCTCAAATGCTTTTGGTACTGTTTGATAAGCTTCTCATAAACTCAGATCAAGCCCTTTGAGTCTCTAAGCTCAAATTGAGCTATTAATAAGATCTTAATATACTTAAATCTAAAAATCAGCTTAATACCTTAACTTATTGGATTTTGAGCTTTTTGGAAGATGAGCTAACCATGGAAGAGCTCATAAGAACTTTTACTGGCTTATTCTTAATAAGTCAGAGCTTGTAGACAGCTCATTAGAGCCTTTGATGCCTTTGTTTAGCTAAGGCTCTAGTAAGGTTTCATTTAGTTTTACTGTCTTAATTTTCTAGCTTAATTCTGCTTATTATGCTTATTAGTTTGCTTATTAGTAGTTAAACCTGTCTTATTATGCTTATGAATGTTGTTGCTTATCTGTTTTCATAATTCTAATGCCTAGATCATAGTTTTCTTCATAATCTATCACAAATCATTGAAAAACCAAAAATAAGTAGCTTAGTTAGTAGCTTATTAGTTCTGGCTTATTTGCTCTTTGTTATTTGCTTATTATAGTTGTCTTAAGCTACTTGTTATCTGGTAATTAGGATTTGAGCTTTAAATTTCTATTTCATAAGATAAAATGGAATAGATCATAGTTAAAGGGGTGTTTGGGTCAACAGCACTAACCATAGGTTAGTGCTGTTTATAACTTCTTAGTCTTTTGTGTTGGTATTAAAACTCAAATTTAGGATTGTTTAAGCTGTTTTTATAAGTTAGAATTAAGTCAGTTGAGTTTTCAGTAGTTAATAGCTTATTAGTTCAAACCTGTTAATTAGAATTTGAATTATTAGCTTAGATCAGTTCTAGCTTTTGCATTTACTTAATTTACATTTGGACTTGTGTTTTCAGAGTGTTAGAAATATAATCTTAGGTCTGTATTGATAGGGTTTTAGATTAAGTTCATTAGCTGGTCAAGTGCATCAGCAGTTTTAGACTGCAAACAACCTTTTTATTCATCAAATTTCAGCAAGATAAGGTAGATTTTAGATTCTGATTTTCAGCATACAATTAAGTTTTAGGTTATAGATTATCTGTTTTAAATCAGTTTTCAATTTTAAGCTCTTTAATCCATTTGTTTTTAAGCTCAAATTAGAGCTTGTGTCTTCTCATTTCAAACTAAAGATAGCATAAGATGTCTGAAGTGTCTGTTTTTAGTCTTCTTTTTCAATGAGCTCTAGTTTACAAAATTAGTTTTAAAAAGCTTTTTCCAGTAGTCTTTAAGCTAGTTTTTTAGAAAAACCAAGTTTCATTTCATGAAAAGCTCATTTGGTTGCTTAATATTAAGCTCAAAGTCTGTCTAAGGGACTGTTTGGTTTTAAGTAAATATTAAGCAACCAAATGAGTAAAAACTATTTTTATGAAATGAAATGATAATCATTTTAGGTTTAATTTTGGTTGCTTAAACGGCCCGTTTAATTTTGGTTTTAAGATAATCATTTGGTTGCTTAAACAGCCCGTTTTTGTTCTAGTTTTCTTTAAACTTACTTTTTAGTCAATTAGAGCCTATTTAAAAAGAAAAATTCATTTTAGGTTTAATTTTGGAAATTTAGGATTTTTAACTGCCGTTTAGGGTTCTCGTTTTGCGTTTTTTAGTTAAAGTTTGATTTCCCGTTATTTGTTTTCGTGTTTAAATTGTTATCATTTGCTTATTTTAAATTATAGAAGTAGATAATCAAATCAATCTTTGTTTCCAATTCAAATCATTGTCCGAACATCAAACGTGGTTTTAATTTCACAAATCGTTGGGGAATAACGACCCGGGAATCATACTTCCCGGTTAATATACGTATTATACTATATATATTTGTGAAGAATTTCCTTTTTACCTTTGTCCTCAAGGCTAATTTGGTAATTTTCCATCATATTATATATTTTATTTTTACGTGTGTTGGTTTACTACGAATCAGTAAACACAAAAGGGTTATACCCTTTTATCAACTTCTCCAAGTCGACTTGTGTTCATCAACTTCTAGTAGACTAGTTTACCTCAGTTTCGTGCTCGCCTAACTTGCATAGGTTCAAATCCCTAGTTCTATACATGTGTAGTACTGACGCAATCCAAGTTTTGGTTTTCCTCCTAAAAACCTAAATTGGTCGAACAAGAAAGAAGAAGGTGATTTCGCGTGATGTGATCGATAAAAAGCTTACGCAACTACCGGAAACAAGTAAGTCTTCCATGAACACTTTTTATACATGTTAGATTAGGTTACATCACCGATAAGGAAAAATATTTCTAACTAGGGTTTTGGCTGCATGGCCTTGTGTGTATACTTTTCGTTGTGCATGTTTTATTAGCCATACGTATAACCACCAGATCCCTTCACCCAAATCTTAAACCCAATCGATTTAATTAACCTAGTGGACTGAGTTAACCGCTTTTTTTATTCCTCTTATACCTTTATTGGTTTCCTAGCTCGTTGTTAGGTTGTTCTTAGTAAAATTTCCAACGAAAAAAGAATTTTGTTGTGGTTACCGCCTCACGAGTTGGTGTAAGGCTACTCTTATAAGTTAACGGAAAAACATCCAAACTCATCTTTCACCTCAGTGCCACCTCACCATTTAGTCCCCCTCACTCCTTCTCATAATTCACACTTATCAGTCACACCACCCTTACCGGTTAATTAAATACCTACTTTATACAAATATACCTCACAAAATACCCCACGTACTCACAAACCAAATTAAATAATGTTAACTTGCACAATGCCTGAAAAGCTTACTGGAATTTTTGAGTTTGGTGGCGCGTAAGCTGTGTTGCTGCAGTGGTGTCAAGCGTGAGGATGGCCATTTTGTGAGCCCCTTCACTCCTTTGATAAAACCAACCTAAGTTACTTTGTGTCTTTTTGTGTGTGTGGTATGTGCTATTTTACACATACATTTTACCATGAAAAACGACCCCAAATGACCAAAAACATAATGAAAAATGCTAGTATGTTTGTTTGTGCAGTGTATGTGCTGTAACGGCTAAAAAAAAGTGACAAAACAATTGCAAACTGTACCGAAACCGAGCACAAAATTGGAAGAGTGCACGAAATCAAAGCCGAAGGCATACCCGTCTTTGACGGACCAACCCGAGCCTACTTAATGGGTCGGGTCAGCCCACTTGCTTCATATATTAATCCTAAAAAGCCCAAATCTCATATTAAATTCTTAGGCCCAAATTAAATATAACCGGCCCAACACCCTTTTATGAGAAACAAATCCAAAGTCAAAGCCCAATCTTAACAACCCGAATCAGTCTTATAAACACCCTTGGTCAAAGTTACTGTACCCCTTTTACTTTCCCTCCCATATTTCACCATCAACAAGAGCAGGGTAAATCCCTCTCCCAATCCCACACATCTTAAAATGTTTCTAGAAGAATTACTGACACATTTGACACCAAATTTGTCCAAGCTGGCAATCCCCAGCAAAATGATTGGTTAATTTGACGTGGAGTATCCAACGGCCTAAATTGATTGATCAAGAGGCAGTTATTGATGGATGGCTGAGATTAAAGGATTGAGGAGCGTTGGAAGGGCTAGAAGCTTCGCTGCTCTCCTATAAAAGGTGGCCTCACCACACTGAGCAAGTCATCTAGGAGTAGGAATAGCTTAGTGTAGCTTTAGGTAGCTTATTTTTAGCTTATTATGTTTAATTTCATGTAATTTCCTTTTAAAGCATTGTATTCACTTTAATTTTAAATAAAAGACTCATATTCAATTTGTACGTTTGTGTTTTAATCCAAGTTTTACTTTAATGCAATTTTGTTAAATTTGATCATAATCTCGTGATAAGCTCTTATAAGCTCTTTAATATTACATTAGCTTGTTATCACTCAGTTAAGCCCTCAAAAGCTTAACTGGGTTTGTTAAATCACTTAAATCCTCTCCTCAAATTACCTCAGCTTAACTAAGGAAGATAAGCCAAAAAAGGATGGGCTTATGGACCCCAGCAGCTTATCATATGATAAGCTGAAGCTGTAGATAAGCTCTTTTTACCTGTTAATCCCTGTATACTGAGACAAATGTACTAGTTCTTATTTCTCATTTTCACTTATTATTAGCTTAATTCTGTTCAGCTTACTGTTGTGTTTAATTGTGCTTTATTTCTGTTGGAATTTGCTTATTTGATCTTTAATTGTCTATTTCTATATCTGTTTTAGCTTATTTCAGCCTTTTATAATCTAAAAATGGAAATTTCAAGTTTAAAGGGGTGTTTGGCATAAGGATTAAAATGGGTCAAAAGAGGTTAAAAGTTATGTTTGGGTCCTAAATCAGTTTTAACAAGCTTAATCTTAGGTATTTAATCAGTTTCCTTTAGTTGTTATAGCTTAAATTTCAAATTTAAGGTTCATTATAGCCATGGTTCGAATTTGTGGAGTTTCTACGTTTGAAACTTCGCTTATACGTTAAGATTTTGATAGATGCTTGTTAGTTGCAGTTTTAATGCTTGTATTGAGTCACTATGCAGTAGATTATGTAGAATATGGTTTATTAGTGTTTGATCCCTATCTGAGTCTCAATTTTCAAAGTTAAAAGATCAATTTTCAATTGCAAATTTAGATTAGTAAAAGTTTGTTTTGAATAAAGATTTTGAGAATTTAAGCTCTTTGGATATTGAACTTAAACTGTTTGAGCTTATCTTCTCATTTAGAAATCATTTACTAGCTTAAATTTTAGTCTTATTTTTTTTCCTTCTAAAACCAAAAAGCCAAAAACAGTTTATTTTGTCAGTTTTAAAAGTCTTTTTTTCTAGCTTATTACTTAATCAAATTCCTTAAGTCTTGCTTTTATGAGTTATTTGGAAGCTAAATTCCATCTGTTTTCAGCTTGCTACTTAATTCATGTGCTTAATTGGTCTTAAAATTAGCTCAAAGTTTAGCATTTTTCCTTTGAAATCTGCATTTTAAGTCTAATTAGTTTTTAGCCTCTAAAAGCTTTTTAGTTCATTCTGTTAAGTAAAACCTTGTCACTTTAGCTTATTAGGTTTAGTTAAGATACTGTTATTGGCTTATTTGATTTACATTTGCTTTTTAAGTTTTAAAATCCTAACAGTTTGCTTATTAGTTGAATAGGCTAGTTTATTCTTTTTTGTCACTTAAAGCTAGCTTATCCTAGCTTATTTTAAAGTTTTAGAAAAAGTATTTTCATAAAAGTTGTTTATTTCCAGCTTTTCATTAAGTTTGTTCAAAAGAAAAATAAAAAAAATGGTTTTTCAAAAAGAGAGGTCACAGGGGTCGAAACCGTACCTCTCCCCGTTTGCACACTCTACACCTTAACTACAAGACACAAACACCATCTGCCCTGGGACTATTTTCAATCTTTCTTTTGGCAACCATTTATTTCTATGGTCACTTTAAGTTTTGCTTATTCAAGTCTGCATTGCTTATAACTGCTTATTTGCTAAACAGTTTTACCTTTTTTTCCAGTTCTTATTTTTCTTAGTTTTAGAATTGTTACAAGTATTTTGCTGTAATTATTTCCCTAAACTTTTAAAATTAGTTTACTATTTTTAATGATTTATTTTGATTAAATCAGTTTTTAATTCATATTAAATAAAATAAAAATAAAAAAAATATAATTCTTTTTCTTAAAATTAGTTTTAGTCATTTAGGATCTTTAAAAATTAAATTTTCATTTGTAGGGTTAAATTTTGATTTATTTGCTTAAATGCCGCGGTTTTTTTAATACTCGTTAACGTTTTTTTGTTTAATTTCTTAAATGCTTTAAATGCTTTTATTATTTACTAGTCTTTGCATGTTTTATGCATTTTCATGCGTAGAATTAGAAACCAAATCAAAAACCTTTTAAAATCATTCAAACACGCGATCACGAACTTAACCGATTTTCTATTCACGCTTCGTCGAGGAAAAACGACCCGGGAGGTTTTAGGAATTGCTTTGGTCAAGAGCAATTCTTTTAAATCTTTTGGAATACGTATACTACTATACTATTATTGTATTTGCCTCTTAATTACGCATACTTGTTTGTGTGTGTGGTTTGGGACGGATCAAATTTTTGGCGCCGCTGCCGGGGAAACGTGTTACGATTATCATGTTTCGTCCGAAGATCAGTGTTTGAAGATCCTTCCTCGTGAAGTTATCGCTTTCAATTGTGAATATTTTCTTATTATAAAAATATAAAAATACAAAAATATTTTACACTTCTATTTTTATTTTCTTTTAATATTAAAATTTACCGATTGTTAATTGTCGTTTTGGCTCATCTTTAGTTAACAAACTAAAAAGGAAGTTTAAGGCGGGTTTGATCCTAAGAACATCACCCAAAAGGAGAAGGGTTATTCTAAATAACGCCTCTCGCTTACCAGCTTCTCCGCTTTCTTGTACGTATTTTTAGAAAGCTACCGTGCACTTTTGATTTATCGGTCCCAAAAATATTTTCTCTTTATACATAAAAACCCAAAAATAATCTCTGTAACCTCAGATCCGTTTAATTCTTTCTCTTATCCTTCTATTTTGTTTAATTCTAATGTCGTCATTCGACGGACGTTTTTGTTGCTACGGGTGTGGAGAACCGTTAGACGGTTCGATTTGTCGACAATGTAC
The DNA here is from genome assembly GCA_026074375.1 of Tanacetum coccineum. Taxonomy (NCBI): domain Eukaryota; kingdom Viridiplantae; phylum Streptophyta; class Magnoliopsida; order Asterales; family Asteraceae; genus Tanacetum; species Tanacetum coccineum. Next base: position 13,998 of record BQNB010006161.1, on the reverse strand, counting down.
TTGCGAAAGGTGTGGAAATATGCGTTATGGAGGAATTTGTTTTCATTGTAAGTATGATACAAATCCAAATTCTTTAAATTTTTCCGACCCACCTCCACAACCCCAGTACCAGACGTATTCTTGTGAAAACTACAGGGATTCTTATGAAAATTATCAATGTCAACCGATGAACCAAAATTATGATCCTAATTTTTGTTATAATCCGATTTATTCCGGTTTTGACCAATATCAACCCCCGCAATTTTCCGTCACTCAACAACTTCCTCGAAGATCGAATAAGGATATGTTGCTAGATATGGCAAGGCTAATTAAAGCTAATCGAACCCTTTTGAATAGCAATATTTTTCCTCATGAAGAAATGAGTATAAGAGTATTGTTGGCTAAGGAAAGAATTCTCAAATTAATTCAAGTTTGGGACGAAAAGCAAATTAAACCATGGAGTTTGCCGGAATTGCTACTTCAACTTTCTAATGATTCACAAACTATTGCTGAAATTTTGAAACAACGTGAAGAAAAGCGTATTGAACGTGAGCAAGCGGCTAATCTGGCAGTTCAGAAAGAGCAGGAGGAGCAGGCAGCTCAAAGTTTTACTCCATATTGGAATTTTCCTATTATTACACTATTCCATATATAGGGAATATTTAACTCTCTTAGTATGGGGGACGAGCATCTACCCGTAGACTTTTACGGAAAACGGTATATCAGACGAAGTAACAAAGTTTAGTGTTGAGGAGCTTGTCCCAATCCCAAGTGAGTCCGAAGGTATTTCCAACGATACGTATGATGTGCCTTTTTGTGATATATCTCTTCCTGATGTTTTTTTTAAACGATACTTTGAGATTTTCTCCCGATTTTAATCAATGATTGTACTTCAAGTTGATGCGATTCTTTTGAGGCACATCGATTGGTTGAGGCATCACCTCCCGATTTGAAACTGTCAGTTTAGAGGAAGAGAGGAGACGATATATTTTTGAGGAAATTATTGAATATTAATCTTCTTATTGCTTGTGATTCACCTTCGAGTGATGATTTCTCTCCCATTAGTATTTTTGAGGAAAAATCGTGACTTTCTCTAACCCTCTTTTCGATTCAAATGATGATTTTACCTTTAGTGATAATGAGTCACTATCCAATAAGGACGTTCTGGAAGATGTTAAGATTTACTCGAACCTCTTTTCTAATTCGACGACGATATATTCTTAGGGAGTAAATCCTCTTTTTGATAAGGTGGTAGAGGACAATGAGTGCAACGAGGGATTTATGATCCAACCTTGATGAGTCGACTTCTCATAGTCAACCTTTTTCGTTTCTTAATAAGGATGAGTGTCTCGCCCCAAGTGACGACATTAAGCTTTTACTTCACCATGATCCGTCTATAAACGTTGTTTCCATTCTCGAGGGATTCACCGATGAACGACAGCTTTAGGTTATCCTCCTCTCAAAAGAGTATGTATTGTTTTATTTTGATTTGGAATCTAAAGAGATGATTGAAAGAAGATTTTTGTACGATGTTCCAATTGATGAATTGAATTACTGGGGACAAAGTTTTCGACCCTGCGGATTCATGAGATAATTTTTTTCTACTACATATGTGAACTTATCCTTTGTGGATCGCCATTATCTTCCTTATTTCACTTATCCGATGGATTCTTTTCTTCCTCTCTCCTCCAGGAGTGAGGATATCCTTTTTGACCCTGGCATCTCCGCTTTTCGTTTTTCTTCTCTAAAGCAGGTGGCATATGAATGTCAAATGGAAGATTGCTCTTCTACTTGTTTCGTCCCTATTATCACGATGATATAGGGTGAGTCAAGCTAGAGACTCGTACAAAAACAAGCGCTTCGTGGGAGGCAACCCATGCTTATCCTTAGTAATAATATATTATGGAATAAGTGTGATGTGAGGAGGCTCGCCTTTTTCTTTCTCGTGTTTTGTGTTTTGTGGTTTTTTGTTCAGGATGTCCTGGATTTTGAAGACTCTCGTGCTCATGGTTTTGTCCATTCATACACTCGAGCTTCATATCTCCAGCTTCATTTAGGGAATCCAATATCTAAATCTTATCGACTAACGTTTATCTTTAGCATAATTAATAAACGGCTTTAGATTTGAGTAGAAACCCTACCTAAAACATTGAGGACAATGTTTCGTTCTAGTATTAGGGGGAGAATCTATCGATTTGATTATACCTGCGACCGTTGTCTTCACGTTAACCCGTTTTTTCACCAAAAATATGTGATTTATGAAAAAAATAGCAAAATTTAAAAAATTTTGTGCATAAAATAGTGATAAATGTTGGAATAAAGTGATGAAATAAGTGTGTTAACACAAATAAAGTTGAGAACAAGAAATAAATTTTGATCCGACCGGTTTTATACCTTAGCTTTTTCCTTAATATTTAAATCGAGTTTGTTGCTGTCTTATTGTAAGCTTATCATTATGCGAGCTCGATTTATTAGACTTAAGATTGTTTTGCCAGTCTATGTGACTTGTTTAAAGTGTCGATCTTAATACGCCTGGCTAAGGCAATTCGCAAGTCTTCTTTCTTAGAGATTAATTGCGAAGAACGAGAAATGATAGAGTCGAGTATAAGTCATGATATTAAGCGTGGAATAGTTGGTTTTCTTTAGAGCTTATAAGTATTAATTATGGTTTTTTCTCCCATTAGTTTGTTTCACTTTTATATAAATAATGTTTAGTAAATAAGTTGTCGGTTCAACTTATTTGTTAGTAACTTTCTACTAACTTGGAAGACGATGCCAATAAAATAGGCACACATCGGGATTCGGAATTGGCATACTATATATATCATATGAATAATTGCTTTACTTACACCTTAAAGAGCCTTAGGGTATATGGTGTAAGTAGAGTTAATCATGAGATTACTTATGCCTTAAAGAGCCTTAGGGTATATGGCGTGAATGATTGAATCATGTTTAATAAATGATTTGTTTGTACCTTAAAGAGCCTTTAGAGTTATATTGGTGCAATTTAATCTCACTGATTTATGTCTTTAAAGAGCCTCTTAGGGTATAATATACATAAATCAAGTTAATTTAAATAATGTAGCTAATAAAATCCAAATTTCGGTCCACCCGATGTGGACCTATGGTATTCAAGGATAGGGTTAGAAGCTAATTTTTATCTTCAACCGTTCCCGCTTTATTTTCGGATTTAAAAAATATCGAAATAAGTCTTAAAGAGCTTTGGGATATGACAAAAATAGAATCTTTGAGATACAAATTAGGGAATAAGGGAGAAAAGTAACACACAATTAGTATTTTTATATGTAGTGTTAGTATCATGGACTTGTATTTGGCAATGATCTTTGTTTTTAAGTCTTAGTATGGAGAAGTGAAGCGTTGGGAGATGATTTATTTTGCTTGTTCCATGATTAAGTATTATCTAAGAATAAAGATAAGCACAATGTATAAGTGTTGAAGTGTGAAAAGTTATGAAAAAGCATATAAAAAATGGAAAAATGTTAAAAATGGAAAACGGGGCTTTTGAAAGCTAATTTTTCTTTAATCCCTTAAGATGAATACTTAGCTACTTTTTGAGGTAATTTATCAAGGGGGATTAAGATTCTTAGTTTTCTAAAGTGTTATTTATAACATTGCGTGAGGACACGGCAATAGCTTAGTATAGGGGATTTTGGTATGTGCTTAACAATTAGTATTTATGAGTAGCGTTAGTATCATGACTTGTATTTGACAATGATCTTGTTTTTAAGCTTAGTATGGAGAAGTGAAAGTAGGAGACGATGAATTTATTTTGCTAGTTCCATGATCCTAAGTATTATCAAAGAATAATGAAAGCACAATGTTATAAAGTGTTGAAGTATGAAAAGTTATGAAAAAGCATAAAAAATGGAAAAATATTGAAAATGGAAAACGGGGCTTTTCAGAGCTAATTTTTCTTTAATCTCTTAAGATGTATAATTAGCTACTTTTCGAGGTAATTAATCTAGAGGGATTAAGATTATTAGTTTTCTAAAGTGTTATTTATAATATTGCGTGAGGACACGGCAATACCTTAGTATGGGGGAATTTGGTATGTGCTATTTTACACATACCTTTTACCATGAAAAACGACCCCAAATGACCAAAAACATAATGAAAAATGCATATATATGTTTGTTTTTGTGTTTGTGTATGTGCAGGTAACGGATATAAGAAAAAGGACAAAACAAATGCAAAACGGACGAAACCGAGCAAAAAATTGGAAGAGTGCACGAAATCAAAGCCGAAGTCGTACCAGTCTTTCACGGACCAACCCGGGCCCACTTAGGTCGGGTCAGCCTACTTGCTTCATATATTAATCCTAAAAAGACCAAATCTCATATTAAATTCTTAGGCCTAAATTAAATATAACTGTCCCAACACCCTTTTATGAGAAACAAATCCAAAGTCAAAGCCAAATCTTAACAACCCGAATCAGTCTTATAAACATCCTTGGTCAAAGTTACTGTACCCCTTTAACTTTCCCTCCCATATTTCACCATCAACAAGAGCAGGATAAATCCCTCTCCCAATTCCATACATCTTAAAATGTTTCTAGAAGAATTACTGACACCTCTGACACCAAATTTGTCCACGCTGGCAATCCCCAGCAAAACGATTGGTTGATTTGACGTGGAGGGCATCCAACGACCCAAATTGATTGATCAAGAGGCAGTTATTGACGGATGGCTGAGATTAAAGGATTGAGGAGCGTTGGAAGGGCTAGAAGCTTTGATGCTCTCCTATAAAAGGAGGCCTCACCACACAGAGCAAGTCATCTAGGAGTAGGAATAGCTTAGTGTAGCTTTAGGTAGCTTATTTTCAGCTTATTATGTTTAATTTCATGTAATTTCCTTTTAAAGCATTGTATTCACTTTAATTTTAAATAAAAGCTCAGTTTCATTTACTTTTGTGTTTTAATCCAAGTTTTACTTTAATGCAATTTTGTTAAATTTGATCATAATCTCGTGATAAGCTCTTATAAGCTCTTTAATACTACATTAGCTTGTTATCACTCAGTTAAGCCCTCAAAAGCTTAACTGAGTTTGTTAAATCACTTAAATCCTCCCCTCAAATTACCTTAGCTTAATTAAGGAAGATAAGCCAAAAAGGGATGGGCTTATGGACCCCACCAGCTTATCATATGATAAGCTGGAGCTGTAGATAAGCTCTTTTGAGCCTTTTATAGTCCCTGTTTAGCTGGGACAAAGGTACTAGTTCTTATTTCTCATTTTCACTTATTATTAGCTTAATTCTGTTCAGCTTAATTGTGCTTTATTTCTGTTGAAATTTGCTTATTTGATCTTTACTTGTCTATTTCTATATCTGTTTTAGCTTATTTCAGCCTTTTATAATCTAAAAATGGAAATTTCAAGTTTAAATGGGTGTTTGGCATAAGGATTAAAATGGGTCAAAAGAGGTTAAAAGTTATGTTTGGGTCCTAAATCAGTTTTAACAAGCTTAATCTTAGGTATTTAATCAGTTTCCTTTAGTTGTTATAGCTTAAATTTCAAATTTAAGGTTCATTATAGCGATGGTTCGAATATGTGGATTTCTAATTTGATAACTTAGCTTATTAGTTAAGATTTTGATTAGATGCTTGTTAGTGTCAATTTTATGCTTGTATTGAGTCACTTATGCAGTAGTTTAAGTAGGATATGGTTATTAGTGTTTGAGTCATATCTGAGTCTCAATTTCAAATTAAAAGATCAATTTTCAATTGCAAATTTAGATTAGTAAAAGTTTGTTTTGAATAAAGATTTTGAGAATTTAAGCTCTTTGGATATTGAACATAAACTGTTTGAGCTTATCTTCTCATTTAGAAATTATTTACTAGCTTAAATTATGTCTGCATTAGTCTTATTATTCCTTCTAAAACCAAAAAGCCAAAAACAGTTTTATTTTGTCAGTTTTAAAAGACTTTTTTTAGCTTATTACTTAACCAAATTCCTTAAGTCTTGCTTTTATGAGTTATTTGGAAGCTAAATTCCATCTGTTTTCAGCTTGCTACTTAATTGATGTGCTTAATTAGTCTAAAAATTAGCTCAAAGTTTAGCATTTTTCCTTTGAAAACTGCATTTTAAGTCTAATAAGTTTTTAGCTTCTAAAAGCTTTTCAGTTCATTCTGTTAAGTAAAACCTTGTCACTTTAGCTTATTAGGTTTAGTTAAGGTACTGTTATTGGCTTATTTGATTTCCATTTGCTTTTTAAGTTTTAAAATCCTAACAGTTTGCTTATTAGTTGAATATGCTAGTTTATTCTTTTCTGTCACTTAAAGCTAGCTTATCCTAGCTTATTTTAAAGTTTTAGAAAAAGTGTTTTCATAAAAGTTGTTTATTTCTAGTTTTTCATTAAGTTTGTTAAAAAAAATGGTTTTTCAAAAAGAGAGGTCACAGGGGTCGAACCTGTGACCTCCCCCTTTGCACACTCAACACCTTAACACACCACACAAACACCATCTGCCCTTGGGACTTTTTCAATCTTTCTTTGCAACATTTATTTCTTATGGTCTCTTTAAGTTTTGCTTATTCGAGTCTGCTTGCTTATTAACTGCTTATTTGCTCAGTTTCTTTTCCAGTTCTTATTTTTCTTAGGTTTAGAATTGTTCAAAGTATTTTCTGTAATTTTTCTAGAATCTTTAAAATTAGTTTACTATTTTTAATGATTTATTTAGATTAAATCAGTTTTTAATTCATATTAAATAAAATAAAAATAAAAAAAATATAATTCTTTTTCTGAAAATTATTTTTAGTCATTTAGGATATTTAAAAATTAAATTTGCATTTGTAGGGTTAAATTTTGATTTATTTGCTTAAATGTCGCGGTTTTTTAATTCTCGTGTTTAATTTCTTAAATGCTTTAAATGCTTTTATTGTTTACTAGTCTTTACATGTTTTATGCGTTTTCATGCGTAGAATTAGAAACCAAATAAAAAACCTTTTAAAATCATTCAAACACGCGATCACGAACTTAACCGATTTTCTATTCACGCTTCGTCGAGGAAAAACGACCCAGGAGTTTTAGAAATTGCTTTGGTTAAAAGCAATTCTCTTTAAAACTTTTAGAATACGTATACTATTATATTATAATTGATTTCGCCTCTTAATTACACATACTTGTTTGTGTGTGTGGTTTGGAGCGGATCAAATTTTTGGCGCCGTTGCCGGGGAGACGTGTTATGATTATCGTGTTTCGTTCGAAGATTAGTATTTGAAGACCCTTCCTCGTGAAGTTATCGCTTTCATTTGTGAATATTATTTTCTTATAAAAATTATAAAAATACAAAAATATTTTATACTTCTATTCTTATTTTCTTTTATTTTAATATTAAAAATAACCGCGATGTCAATTGTTAAATCAGCTCACCTTTAGTAAACGAGCTATAAGAGTGGTATAAGGCGGGTTGATCCAACGATATTCGACCCTAAAGGAGAAGGGTTTTTAATTAGCTTCGCGCTGACCAGCTTCTCCGCTTCTTTGCGCGTTTTCTAGAGAGCTACCGTGCACCTTTGATTTATCGGTACCAACAATATTTTCTCTTTGTTTTAAAATACATAAAACCTAAAAATAATCTCCGTAACTTCATATTTGTTTAATTCTTTCTTCTTATCCTCTAATTGTTTAATTCTAAATGACGTCATATTACCAACCTTGTTGCTACGGGTGTGGAGGTCCATTAGACGGTTCGATTTGTCAACAATGTAATTGCAAAAGGTGTGGAAATATGCGTTATGGAGGAATTTGTTTTCATTGTAAGTATATTACAAATCCGAATTCTCTCAATTTTTCCGACTACTCTCCACAACCCTAGTACGAGACGAATATTTGTGAGTTATGTGGAAACGATGCTCATTCTGGTTACGATTGTCCACCTCAAGTTCTGTTTGTTTTCAATCAGAACCCGTGTTTCGATCAAAACTTCGATAATAATTTTTCACTAACTTCACCGAATTTTTCACAACAAAATCTTGTTTGTGAAAACTACAGGGGTCTTCATGAGACTTTTCAATATCAACCGATGAACCAAAATTATGATCCTAATTTTCGTTATAATCCGATTTATTCCGGTTTTGACCAATATCAACCCCTGCAATTTTCCGTCACTCATCAACTTCCTCGGAGATAGAATAAGGATATGTTGCTAGATATGGAAAATCTAATTTAAGCTAATCGAACCCTTTTGAATAGCAATATTTTTCCTCATGAAGAAATGAGTATGAGAGTATTGTTGGCTAAGGAAAGAGTTATCAAATTAATTCAAGTTTGGGACGAAGAGCAAATTAAACCATGGAGTTTGCCGAAATTGCTATTTCAACTTTCTAATGATTCATAAACTATTGCTGAAATTTTGAAACAACGTGAAGGAAAGCATATTGAAAGCGAGCAAGCGGCTAATCTGGCAGTTCAGAAAGAATAGGAGGAGCAGGCAACTCAAATTTTTACTCTATATTGGAATTTTCCTATGATTGACGATGATGATGATGAGCATACTATTCAATATAGGTTATATCTAGAGAGATCATCTAAAGCAATCACACCCGATTTATCAACCGAGAAGCCCGATAACTCTCTAAGTATGGGGACGAGCATCTTAGCACTATTCCGGAAACAGAATCGGACGAATTAATAAAATCTAGTGTTGAGAACCTTATCTCAATCCCAAGTAAGTCCAAGGGTATTTTCAATATGTGTGATGTGCCTTTTTGTGATAAAAATCACTTTGATGCCGAATATGATCTTATGGAATCTTTTCTTAATCGTGACACTCCAATTGTTTATTCTCCTAAGATAGACTCTCTTCTTGAGGAGTTCGCCGATGAACTCGCTCCCATCAATCAAATTCCACCAGGAATTCTTGAAGCTGATTTTGATCTAAAAGAAGATATTCGTCTCGATGACCAATTGTTTTATGATGATACTTCGAGTACTGACGATTCTTTTGAGGACATCGATTATGTTGAAGCATCACCTCCCAATTCTGAGCTCTTCAGCATAGAAGAAGTGGAGGATGATATTCTTCATGCTAAATTATCAAATATCTATCTTCTTATTGCTAAGATCGAATCGTTAAATGACAACCCCACTCCAACTTCTCTCTCTTATACAAATAATTCTTTACCCAAATTCGAGATCTTTAGCGATCATATGGAAGAGACGAGAAGTGGCAATACCACTTATCATGCTGATATTTCTTTTCCCGAGTATGATTCGTTTCACTTTGAGATTGAGCCCAATTCAGGAGATTAGATTTCATCCGTAATGGACAATTTTTTTGAGCGTAATGAAGATAATTATTTTGACCCAGAGGGAGGTGAGATTGATACTTCTCCAAATGTTGATGATGACCATTATTTTCCTTTCACCTTTGTCATCCGAATCTTTCTTCCATATCTCACCTACCCTAAGGATTCTTCTTTGCTTCTCTCTTGCGGGAATGAAGACACCATTTTTGACCCCAGCATCTTCGCTTATATATTCTATTTTTATAAGCCGGTATTATCTCATCGGAGTGGAACTTTCATAAGCTTTAATGTTTATCTAAACATCTTGTATGAAAGTCTGATGAAGATTTGCTCTTCCATATGTTTCCCTATGGACCAATGAATTCAGGGTCGAGTCAGGCTCGTGACTCGGTTAACAAAAACAAGCGCTTCGCGGGTGGCAACCTATGCTTATCCTTCTATCTTATTTTCTAATAAGTGTATTGTGATGAGGCTCGCCTCTTTTTCGTGTTTCGTGTTTTGTGATTTTTGTCCAGGATTGCACGGATTATGAAGACTCCCGTGTTGGGTGTTTTGTCCATCGTTCACTCGATCTTTGATCCTTAGCATGCTTATATATGGGAATCCAATATCCTAGATCTTATCGACTAACGTTTATCTTTTAGCATAATTAATAAACGGCTTTAGATTGGCGTAGAGACCCCTTAATATTTGGATTATGCCTTAAAATTAGTATGGGGGTGACAGTCTCACATTGAGGACAATGTGTAGTTCTAGTATGGGGGGTATTTGTCGATTTGATCGTACCTGTAGCCGTTGTTCTCACGTAACCCATTTTTTCACCAAAAATATGTGATTTATGTGAAAATAGCGAAAAATCTAAAAAATTTTATG